>CAUYQV010042190.1:0-29645 GCA_963574575.1 Galagoides demidoff
CCCCCCCCCCCCCCCCCCCCCCCACACACCCCCGCCACCCCGCTCTCGCACACCCCTCCCCGCTACACAAGACCCCCCCAACACCCCGCCCAACCACCCCAACCACCACCTCCATCCCACCGATACCACGCACCGCACACCACCCCCCCCGGCAGCGACTCCACACCACCCGCTCCTCCTCTGCCCGCCATTCACTGGTACCCCTGCACCATCGACCTCCACAATGGGCCCCCCCACCCCCCTCCCGCCCCCCAGTACACCCTCCCACCTCCCTCCCCCCGCCCCTCATTCTGAGGCTATTTTGTTATAGCGTGCATATCAAATGTATCAAGTAGTTTCATACTACATGTGTGTACTTTGGATACTTTTTCCTCCATTCTTGCGATACTTTGCTCAGAAGAACATTCTCCAGCTCCATCCATGTGAACATGAAGGACGTAAAGTCTCCATCCTTCTTAATGGCTGCGTAGTATTCCGTGGTGTACATTTACCTTGTGAATTTGTTTCAAGCAATCCAGTATTGCTGGACTAGTAACATCAGACCTTGCTGCTAATTCACGCCTAGGTTGAAATGGATTCACTTCCGCTATAGCTTTCATCATTATTCAGGTCTCAGCTCACCCATATGGTTTATTTTTAAGATTAAAATCACTGTTCTCAAACCACAGAAGCACTGTGCATCGTTTAGCCACATCCTTCACTAAACACGTCATTGATATTTGAACTGTCTACACTGCATTTGTTCCGTGATAGAACTCATATTTGAGAATAACATGAATTTTTGACTTATCCATCTTTTCACAAAAGTTGATCCAAAAAAAAAAAAAGGAAAGATAATCGCAAGCATTTGAAAGAATGAGGATGTACCTTACACTCAAAACAAAAAGTATCAAAATGATAGTACTTAAGGAAATCAGACATTCCATATTTAATAAACTATATATAGTCAAGACACAAATGGTCAGGACTTAAGTAAATAAAGGGTAATATTTACCTGTGGAATACACAAAACATGTATTTGCAATTACACAAACATGATAGTAAGAGGTGATTGGGAGGAGATTATGATATGTCTTTTATTCTATTGGCTGTCATAAACAATTCAGGAAGCATTTTTGATGCAGGATATGACCGTGATCATAGTTATGTCTTAAAAACTTAGCTTTGCTAGATAAGGGACAATAAATTATATGTGGAAGGAGATTAATGATCATTTGATGCAACAGTCCAAACAGAAAATAAGAGGAACAACATCAATCTTAAAAAATGGAAAGAAATAGAGTTTTAGAGAAGATGGAATTGATGGAGAATTGAACATGCAGAGGGAGTGAGAGAACGTGACTCCGTGTGTCCAGGAGTGAACAGCTGAAAGAGACATAGTCCTCACAACTAGAAATACAGAAGAAGAACGTGTGATTGGCCTACAGTACATAATGAGATATATTAATGCAGCCCTAATTAATGTCAGATATTTCCAAGGTCTCTGTAAACATTCCGATTTGTACAAATAATCGACACATTGAATCTTATAACGGCATAAATGTATTTATGATCTATGTACAAATGACTTAATAAAAACCAAAATAAATAAATAAACAAAATTGTCTTCTTAAAATGACTTAATCATTTTTATTCCTGTTTTGTATTTGACACCAATCAACAAAAGATGTGTTTGGTAAAAGATGGTCAACTTAACAAATAATAGATATCATAAAACATAAGAAATATCTGAATTGTCTTCAATTGAATAAAATTCATTTTCTTTGTTGAATTTTATTAGGCATATTGAGAATAAGATCAGAAAATTATTGCTTAAATTTCTTTCTGATCTGAGGTGAGTGGTATACCTAATAACCCATTTTCCACAATTTAGAAACAACCAATTTCCAAGTATAACCTTTTAAATGCAAATTTCTCAATCAAATAAATGACCTAAGTCCAAATACGAAACAATAAAAATATCAGAGAAAACTTGAAAATGCTAGTGGGTTGTATCACAACTTCGGTGTACAAGAAAATTTTACCAACCATGATGCCAATACCCAACACCACATGCCAGAAAGAAAATATTTTGAGAAAACATTAAATGAGCAATCCCTGTAGTGATGGTACCATTCTGTGTTTTCACTTCATAAATGCCAGTGTTCTAGTTGTGCTGTTAGAGTATTATTTCTCAAGATATTACCATTGTCCAGCCACCCACTGCCTGTGGGAGGCTTGCGACTCTAGCACGCAGTTCTGGACCTGCCCAGAGCCCTGGAGCCAGGGTACCCTCTGCTGCCCATGGGGTGCATGGCTCTAGCAAGCAGTTCGGGGTCCTCCCAGAGTGGGGGACTCATCCACCATCACCCGCGGGGGTGCGTAAGGCTCTAGCAAGTACTTCTGTGGCTGCCCGGAGCAGGGGAACTCCTCTCCAGCCACCCGCTGCTAGCAGGAGGCTTGCAGCTCTAGCAAGCGGTTCTGGACCTGCCCAGAGCCCGAATGTAAACTAATATGTTCCTTTTGGAAAGACATCTGGAGAACACTTAGAAAACTAAAAATAGACCTGCCATTTGAGCCTGCAATTCCTTTATTAGGTATATTCCCAGATGACCAAAAATCGCATTACAACAAAGATATTTGTATCAGAATGTTTATTGCAGCCCAATTCATACTTGCCAGGTCATGGAAGAAGTCCAAGTGCCAATCGATCCACGAATGGATCAACAAACTGTGGTATATGTACACCATGGAATACTATGCAGCCATAAAGAAATATGGAGACTTTATGTCCTTCATGTTCACATGGATGGAGCTGGAAAATGTTCTTCTGAGCAAAGCATCACAGGAATGGAGGAAAAAGTATCCAATGTACACACCCCTATTATGAAACTAATTTATACCTTTTACATGAAAGCTATAACCTAATAACAACCTAAGGATACGGGGAAGGGGGAGGGAGGAGGAATGGGTGGAGGAAGGGGGATTCGAGGGTTCACTTCTGTGGTTCATCTTACAAAGGTACAAATGAATATTTCTATGAGTATAATATGAACGTTTTAACACAATAACTAAGAAAATTATGTGAAGGCTATGTTAACCAGTTTGATGGAAGTGTTTCGGGTTGTTTGTGAAAACACCACACTGTACCCCAGAAGTGCATTAATGTACACAGTTACTATTCAATTAAAAAAAAAAAAAAAGATGTTACCATTGTTGGAAAATGGGCACAGCAGGTCTCTGTGTTCTTTCTTATAACTACATGTAAATGTAAAGTTACTCCAAAATTAAAAGTTTAATTTTAAAATTAGATGGTGCATAAACTACGAAGTGGTTTTTAAATATTAACAAAGTTAAATTACAGGCAAAAATGTTTAAAAATACAAATGTTAATGAAAGTATAATATCCCAAATACTTGCTAGGCACTTATCTTCTTGTTTTTCTTTCTTTCTTTTCTATTTTTTTATTCTTAATCAGACCCACATGAGTTTTGAACTTGCCACCCCCAGTCTGCAGGGACAACACTCTACCAACTGAGCTAGAACAGCTGGCTAGGCGCTTATCTTTCTGAAAAAAGAAATTAATGCTACAATAAAAGAATTCAGTTGAAAAATAAACATTCCCTAGTTGATAACTGATGCTTATTTGTCAAATGTTAAACACAGAAAATACAGATATTTCCTCTATAGGAAGAAAATAATTTCATAGTAAAGAGTAAAATAAAAAATGGGGGCTACAAACTTTTTAAAAAATCTAAACAATGAAATTGAAGTATTTGAAAGCGGGATTTTCCAAATGATTGCTTCAATTAAATATTTGATGGTCACGTATATAAGTATAGCTGTGTGGTTCTGAATAATTACATATTTTCCAATTCCAATTCATTTCATTCATTAGAAAGAATACCTTGCATAATATTTTAATATAATTTGTATATGTTTTACACAGACTTTATGCAAGATAATACATCCAAGGAATTTTCTTTTCTTGAAAAACTCCAATAGATGGTTTACTTAGAAAATCACAGATGTGTTGGAACTCCATTCAAAAATGAATTATGAAGTAATATGAGACATGAAACTATTTTCTCTTAAAGATAAGCAGAAAATCTGAAAAATCTTTGACTATTTTTCAACTGAGTGGCATATATTAAGTGATATGGCAAGCTGAAATATTTAAAGATTCCACACGTATTTGCTAGGGATATCACATGAGTGAAATGAAACATTTACAATAGTTTGGGGGCTGAATTTTCTCACTTTTTAAATTTCAGATCTTTTAAGCAGGCCTCTACTTGGAGAAAAATGCTTTCTTGTGGTTAAGTGATGTAGTACTGTTTGGAAAATGTGTATCTCATCAAGATATAGTCTTGAAAGGAAAAACAGAAGGGGCAATGTCTTAAAGAGAGTAACTCCCAACAAAGATAGATAGATAGATAGATAGATAGATAGATAGATAGATAGATAGATAGACAGACAGACAGATAGATAGACAGAGAGCTAAAGTGATAGAGAGGCAGACAGGTAACTAGTGAGTTACTGAACAACATGCCAAACACACACCAGTTCCAGAGGTGTGTCATATTCATGGCTGAAACCCAAAAGGCGTACCAGAAGCTACTGCAAACCAGCTGACTGAAGCCGGTTTTACTGGAGTGCTATCATCAGCCCTGTCTGGGATATAGAAGCTGAAGGAAGGACAGGCATTGGAATATGGGCCAAGGTGTGTGAAGGACTAAGGCAATCTCTATCTCTCACACATGTGTGGAAAACTCTGTTGATGAGGAAGCTTCCTCTAAAGCAGTGAGGATTAGCTTTATCTTAGCCTGTGCTCTGAAGCCCTGGAGTTTAGGTCATCTGAAATGACTCCAGTTAGTGTGGACACAGGACAAGGGAGGGGGAACACTCCTAAATCCTTCCCTCTTTCAGTAATAGAAACTCTAGTTTTAGTGTCTTTTCCATATTTTGTTTCTCTAAAGATTTCTTTGAAGAAAGTCTTCAGAGATTCATTCTTTTCGTTGAGACTACTAGTTTAGTCACCATAAATGCCGTGAAACAACGATATATGTTAAAGTGTAAAAAGTTAATATTTTTCAACTTTCTTTACATTTCATGTAACTGGAACTGTAAATTCTTTGGAGATACAAATTAACAAGGTGGAAGGGTAGAGCCATTCCTGATATCTTGCGTTGTATTGTATTTTTTAAATGTTTATAATTTTGTAAAAAGAAGAAAAAAATCACTATTCACTTGCAGGGCTTTTTTACTCTTGAAAGTAGAAAAATTATATTCAGAATTACAAAAGTAACCGAAGGTACTCAATATTTGTTACTTTGCTGAAGGTAAGCAACAGAGTCTGGTTAGTTTTTATTCATGAACACTTTTCACTCTTCTTTGTCAATTACAGCCTTTCATTTTGCCTATCTTGTTTTCCTTCTTCCCAAATAAGCACTTCTGCAGACATATGATAGAGAACTGTCATGTGGAAAGATTAAGGCAGAAAAATATTTGAATGGTGATTAATAATGTAATACAGATTTATGAATATGAAGCATAACATTTTAGACAATGTAGAAGGACAAACTCCACTATCCATCTCATTCACTGGGCAAAGCTACACTCGTAGTTGGATCTTTGCTTTTGTTTATCTTTAAGGTATACCAAATGCTATTTAGAAATACACAGGCATAGTAAAACGATTGCTATGGTTAAGCAAATTAAGCACCTATTTGGCACCATCTCCTTCCTCTGTGTGTGTTAAGAACCCTTAAAATCTACTCTCTGAGTAACTTTTTTAGGACATAATACAGTATTGTTAACTATAGTCTTCATACTTTCTTTAGATCGCCAGAATTATTCATTCGAAAACTGCAAATTTGTATCTGTAGTGTACCTCTATTCACGTCTTCCCCTTCCCTGCACCTGGTAACTACCCTACTACACTTTGTTTTATGTATTTAATATTTTTTTCAGATTCTCCATAGCAAATATTTGGATCTTTGTGTTTCTGTCTGGTTTATTTTGCTCAGCGTAACGTCCCTAGGTTCATCCCTGTTGTCACGAACGACAGTGTCTTCTTCTTTCTAAGGCTGAACAACATAGATCACAGTTTCTTTGTCCATTTGTCCACCGATGGACGCATAGGTTGTTTCCAAATCTTGGCTGTTGTGAATTGTGCTGTAAGAAGCATGGGGCTGTAGATATCTCTGTGAGCTGATGTGGTCATTATCTTTGGGTATATACCCAACAGAGGGAATTCTGGGTCACGCGATAGTCTACTTTTAAGCTTTTGAGGAACCTCCATACTATTAATATTTTCCATAATAGTTGCCCTAATCTACATTTCCCACAGGGTTCCATCTTCTCCACTCCCTGTCTAGCACCTGTTATTTCTCGTTTTACTTACAATAGCTATCCAGGGTGGTGCCTGTGGCTCTAGGAGTATGGTGCCGGTCCCATATACCAGGGGTGGTGAGTTGTTCAAAACTGTAAAAAAAACTTGGCGAAAACTATAAAAAAAATAAAAATTAAAAAAAAATAGCTATCCAATATGTGTGAGTTCAGAGCTCATTGTGATTCATATTTGCGTTTGTCCATTTCCCTAATGGTTCATCATGTTTAGCACGTTGCATATACTGGTTGGCCATTTTTATATTTTCTTTGGAAATAAGTGTCTATTCATGTTCTTTACGCATTTTTTTCAGTTAATTGTTTTTTTCTTTTTTGCTATTGGATTGTGTGAGTTCCTTATCTATTTTGTATATTGAGTCCTTATCGCACCATATCTTCTATACCTTACCCTGTACCATATCTTACCTCAGTAGGAAAATTAATACAAAACAGTTAAAAGATCTAAACATAAGAACTAAAAACTGTAATAAAACATAGGGGGGAAAGACTTCTGCACAGCAAAAGAAAACAATCAATGACATAAAAAGACAGGCTACATATTGGGAGATATTATTAAAATAAACCATAGCTTTGATCCTAAATGTAGGGTGGAAAAGTAGGAACCTAGAAGGATCCGTTGGGGTGATACGTATTTGTTCCAAAATGCCTGTGTAAGAGAGGTTTTAGAAAGGGTGTCCACACAACCCCTGAGGAAAATTCCAGGGAGATGAGGTCTCTGTTGTAGAAACTATAATCCTATCACTCCAGTACCTAAGTAGCTGCCCTTCAAAACCATTTTTTGGCTGAAATATTTCTGGTAAAATAAAACTATGGCTATTAACATACAAAATTTTTTTTTCAAAAAAACTGTTAAATGCATATAAAAGGTATATGAGAAAAAGAAATAGAGCATCTATCTCAAACCTACTCTATGCCAGATACTTCCCAATTCAGTTATCCCATCTAATTGTCACAATCATTCGGTAAGACCCATGTTATTGGTTCCATTTTACATGTTAAGATGTCAAATCTCGTGGAAGTATCTTGTCCACTGGTACATGGTTCATAGGAAGCAGAATTTGGGTTTGCACCTAGAAATTGCTGGATAGAAGTCTCATGTTTTCTATGGACTCTCAGTGCTAATCAGAAATAAAAATCCAAAAAAACAAGAACTAATGAAATATGATTTGGCCCAGTTGGTGGCTGGCAATAAGTACATTCTGGTGTTGGAAGTGACCCTCTAATCATGGTATTGTCATCTTCCTGACCCACATGCCATATCAGTCTGAGGGTAATATGTGTTCACAGTAAAATTAGGAATGGTGTGCACTCCTAGAAACCATTCACCAAAATCATGTAGTCTCAGGGCAGAGAAAAGTTATCATGATATATTGGGCACACTGTTGGTTTTTTTCTTAAACTAAACTTATACATTATTGGTAGGTAAAATATGGAAGCAAAAGTAGGCTTTAGGCTTCTACCAGGACATAAGTATCTAAAGCTTAGTGGTTCTCGCTCTGGTGCAAAATCGAGCTGACATACTTTCATTAAATATAATAATTTCCTGAAATTAAAAAAATAAAAAAGTCTTATGGAGTTCCAAATTGCTTTCCTGAGTGTTTTCATCTTGAGAACAGCAGGTGAATATGAACAAGTTCAAATCTATTTTTATTTTCCAGTAAATCCCAAATGCCTTAGCTTTGCAAGCTAATAGCTTCCAAAAAAAAAGAGAGGGAAAGAAATGCTGATCTTGGCAGTAAGAAGAGCCCAAAGAGAGACCAGGCTGAGGGAAGGAATGCAGCACTGGGTTTTTATAAGGAAATTTAAAAGCAATGAAATGCCAATATTAAAACCTTAAGGTTCATCTCTTTCTAATTCCAAAATTTGAAAGAATATATACTAAACAAATTAACCTGGATCTCTGTTTAGCCTAGATTAAAATCCATTTCAGACTGGAAACAGTTGACGTGCTATAACAACATGCACTAGATAGAGTCACTGAAAAAATAAATACAATTTGGCCATTCAAATACAGGTCATATATACACATTGCATGTAAATATACTCATGCATATAAGTTCTATACAAATATTTCTATACACAAACTGTATGCAAATATATTTACATGTGTATAAACCAATATTTAAGGCAGTCATGACTAATTATGAAATTTTGGAAATAATCCAAAGCCATTATCTCTAGAAAGTTGACAGTCTAACTTCCAGATTTGTTCCACTTCGTTAACAATGTGATTCTTGGCTTTTGTAACTCTGAACAAAATCTATCTTCCGAAGATAAATAAACAAAGATTTTATTTATTTCTTGCCCCTCAATTAGGTTTCTAAAAATAGCTGTCATTATAATTGAACATTTTTCTTCATTTTTATGTTTATTTGATTATTTGGGTACAAGAAGATTTCTTATAATTATAATATAAATAATAGATTTTTAGAATGAACATAATTTCCTATTGGGCTATTGAATGAATGAATGGATGCTATTGCTAGTTTTCGCTATATATGTAGCTTGAAGCACTGAAATTTTATACCCTTGCTATCCTAGGAATTATTCCACTATTAAAAATAACATATTACCCTTGGATGGTGAGGGCAGTTAAGTATCTCACATATTTTTGAATGCACATCAGGGAACCAGCCAAAGAAACTTTACCTTTTGACAATGATGACACTGATGAAACTAAAAATAAAATCTCTCTATGCAAGAGCCAAATGAGCTTTTAGAAATGGCTACGTATTTAATAAGAGATAAATGTTTAGAGTGACTAAATTAATAAATACTCATAAGAGTCATTATAAAACAAATTCTAATCTATACCAAACGGCAGACATTGAAGGGGGGATACTCTAAGTAAGACAGTGGCATCTCCTCTCCTCAACTTCCACTGGGGAATATGTGGACTAGAGTACAGAGGAAAATGGGGACCTAATTCAGCTCAGAGCTGGTGTTTCAAAATTTGAAGTCCCAGCTCTGTTGATGGATGAATAGGTGCATTCCCTTACTTTTCAAGCAGTAGACAGAGTATGATCCACAACCGTAATAGAGAGATCTCATAAGTCAAGGAGGGCTAAGCACTCACAATGCTTTCCCAAATAGTTCCATTTTTATTATAAGCTTTGTTAAAAAAAAAAAATGGGCCTCCCTTTGTATGTTTCCTTGATACCCATTCAAAAATATGCTAGAAATATATGGTCCCTGCCATTTATGAGTAATATATGAATGTTTTATATATGAGAGTATTCACAGCACAGAAATGGTAAAAAGATTCATTGTACCAAGCTATAAATGAAGCAAAAATCAGCAATATCAATCATTCATTCAATAGGCCAACGGGAAATTAGGTTTGCTCTGAAATCTATTTTCTAGGCTTTAACTTCAAGGAAATTTGTTGGAAAAGTTGAAAAGGAAATTCCTTGCAGGCAATTAGTTGCGGAAGCATGAGTCCATGGAAGTAGATAGAGACCAAACAAGGTACATAATATCTGCCTGTGGAATTCATGCTTCTGGGGCCTGTGGGACATTCAGGTTGATTTTAGCATTTTTTATGCTGAGCATTCTAAGTATCTCAATTAATATTCAAAAGACTATTCCCATTATATCCCCCAACACTATACCTTTCTACGTGGAAGGAATAATGATATCCCTACCTTAGAGACACAAAAACTAAAGCCTGGGAAAATTAGACAAGTTAAATAAGTATCAGTCACATCTCTCCAAGGTCTACTTAATTAATTTTTTTCTTATTTACTACAGCCTTTATTTGGCTTCTATTTCTGGACTTCTGGTTCAGAAAGGTGAATTAATCGAACTCCTGTTTTTAAAGCTTTATTATTATATGTCCATCAATACATTTAATCATTAACAATGTTTTCAGTGGTGCTGTATAGATTAAAAGAACTTAAAACATATACATCATGAAATGCTGTGATGTGGCTGAATATTCTGAGGCAAAATTTTCTAGCTACCTCATCACTAAAATATTCCCTCACCTGCTTCAGTCTGTATGAGTCTTCGGACAGGTCTGCCTAATTTCTTACCCATTTCCCCTTTCTGTGTCTTTGAACTCCCTTTCTTTCCCACTTTATTTTTTTTTCTTCTTCTTTTTTTTTATTGAATGGTAACTATGTACATTACTGCACTTCTGGGGTACAGTGTGGGGTTTTCACATGCAATCCGAAATACTTCCATAAAACTGATCAACACAGCCTTCATGTCATTTTCTTCATTATTTTTTTAAAACATTCTGATTCTACTCTTAGAGAGATTCACTTGTACCCCGGAGGTTTATCCCACTTTATTTTGGCATGTGAACAAGTTCAGGTATTTCTCATATTTAAACACACACATGCACACACTACCCCACAATGTCTGTTTTTTTTTTAATTAATTGATATCTGTATACATTAATGCAAACATGGGGTACATTGTGCTGTTTTCATATACAATTTGAAACACTTTCATCAAGCTGGTTAACATAAATTATATGTCATTTGCTTAATCATTGTATCAAAACATTTATATTCTAGTTCTAGAAAAGTTCATTTGTACCCTTGTTAGACAGATATATAGGTGATCTTTCTGGTCACCCTCCCACCACCCATCCGCCCTTTTCCCCTCCCCTTCTCCACCCCCTCCCCATATTTTTGGGCTAGAATTAAGTTGTATCTTTCGTTTGAGAGCTATGGATTAGTTTCATAAAAGGGCTGTGTACATTGGATGTTTAGCTCATGGCTTACTGTCAAACTTTCCTAAGTTTTGGTTTCCCTGTCTTTAATTGTGAACTGCTACACAATATAAATTACAACTCTCTGAAGGGACATTAAGTCTCTTAGTACCCTCACATATCAATCACTCCTGGAAACTGCAAAACCATTAGCAATGCATCATGGTTATCATATTATCAAACCAGCAAATGCAATCCAGAGTAAATGATGCAATGGGTGCAATGAATGAGTACGTAACACATTTCTGATCATAAACCCATGGAGTTTTGCCCAGTGCAGTATTATTAGACTGGGTAATGAAAATCCTTGGAGATTTCTCCTTCCTTATAATTTGGAAATGACACATAGTTAGCAAGAGAGACTAACTGTACATTTACTTTGCTCTTTGAGAGCCAACCATCAGTGCAAAAGCAATGGGATGAGATTGATTTACACAGAATTTGGTTTTATTTTAATAGATGAAAGTTTTAGTCATTGGAAAAACTAATCAAAGTTCCAAATTCAATGTTAAATCTAATAATATTTTTACACGATTTTTATCATTATAATATAATTTGTGTAATTTCTTACGATGAAATGATTACTTGATTTTTCATATATCCCATAAATAATTCTGTATTTCTACACTGACAACAAGAGAGACAGATAGGAAGAAGATAAAACAATATATTTGTCAAACATAAATGTGCGTGATACTTGTAGTAGTGAATTTGTCGGATCAGTAGTTTAATAACATCATCAATGTCAATTAATGTGATCTTTTATGAATACATTTGAATAAATCTGTAAGCATAGAAATTATAGTACTGGGACTAAGGTCTATATTTCTCGTAGCAGTTTTATTATTTACAGCTATGAGAGAGGAAGGTTTACAAATATATGGTCCAAGAACTTTTGAGATCCCACAATTGTTAAGCAACTGCTCACTTTTGGTTCATTCCAGCTAGTAATTTGTGAGTAAGGTATATTACATTACATCATTATAAGGGACAGGCTGTATAGTGTCCAATTTTAAACTTTGTTTTGAATGAGCGGGATGAGAGAGTACAAAGTCATACTTGAGAATGTCAGTGAGTGGTGAGCTAGGAAAGATGAGCTCTTTAATGAAAACAGATTAAAATCTATCCAAGGAGAGGGTTGCGATGGAAACAGCATGGACTTTGGTGTTTGCCAGTTATAGGCTCAGTCAGAAAAACTATTTGAGCCTCAGTTTCCTTATCAGTGAAATGGGGTAATAAGAACTGTGAGGATTATAAATTTTTGGTAAAAGCAGTGTGTCTTGAATAGTTAATGCTCAAGGGTAGCTGCTACTTATTTTAAGTAGCTTAGTAATTTTAATAACATTTTTCATTTATACATGTGTTTGAAGGTAATCTCATACCATCACACAGTAACTTTAAAATCAATTGCTAACTAAAAATTAAATTTTGAATTGACTTTTAAAAAATGACTTTTTAATTTGAAATAGTTTAAGGTTCATAGGAAATTGCAAAACTAGAACAACGTTCCTGAGTACCCTGTGTCCAGCTCCCCCAGTGTAATATCTTGTACACTGTATAACGGTAGTACGTTGTCAAAACCAGCAAATTGACGTTGGCAAAATATTATTAAATCAGGTACATAACTTCGAATGGACATTTAGAGTGTATCATTTTATGTATTATTTTGCATTAATATGATAGATGCTGGATACATGATAAAATATATAAATTAGGTTGTCAGCCAGACTGAAGTGTGTAAAGTATTTTAGACCAAGATGGTTGTGTATGAAGCCACGAGTTTGGAGGAATCATTAAGCTAGACCAAATCAGTTGTCCATAATGGTCTCAAATTCACATTCATTTTAACATTCATTTCTATTTCAACTTACGATATTTGGTATCAAGTCTCAGCACTGCACTTACCATTTATGTCAACTTGGTACCCTCTTCCTTACTTTACTCTTCTCTAAAACGATCATAACACTGTACTACCACATTGTTGTGTTGTTAAAATGATTAATATATGAGGGTGCGGGTCATTTCAGCTCCGGGATCAGTGCCTGCCCTCTACTCTGTGAAGCTGAGACACTCCGCAAATTAAATTTCTCTGACTTTTATGCTCAAGAAAGGCCAAGCACAGCTATGCCTATTAGGTTCTGCTGGTGGAAGGCCCAAGTGGACAATCGGAAGATGGAGGCATGGGAGGAGATACTATCTTCCTATTTTCAGATCTTGGTCGGTATATAGTTAAACCTCTGTATGTTGACCACCAGGGGACTGTAACACACTGGTCAACATAAGGAACAAGGCCTACTGTACTGATATGTGCATGTCCAATCCTTGAAAATTGGGTCAGCTTAAGGAGGTGGTCAATGTGTGGAGGCTGTGAGGTTCTACTGTGTTTCATCAGCCACCTGTCTCAGATTTATATTGCCCTCACAGACGTTTCAGTAACAGTTGGACTATCCCACCTTAACAGTCCCAGGGCATCCTTGTCCATGTTTTCTCTCCCAGGATGGGTTACATACTAAGCATCTACTGGTCATACCCCTGTTTCATCTGCTGTACACTTTCTCCCAGAACGCCAAACACCACACTTTCAGGTCTCACCTAGTTCCAGACTCTGATCATGCCACTTCCTTGGTGTCCTCCCTGATCTAGTGGTGGTTGAGGTTTCATGCCGTTATTTTAGAAGAATTCAACATCCTTTTTGCTTCTCCAGCCTCCTAATCCTTCAGCAACTGACTCTGTGTGTGAAATCTACTTTTGATTTTCCTAATGGGACCTACACTGCTAGGTCCTCTACTACCACACTGGTACTACGTGGGCTGAACCAGGAGTACAGCCAGAGAGACAGACACTCAAATGCAGGATTCTCACATTGATTTGTTCGTCTTTGAAAGATGGGTGTTGGCTGAGCTCCCTGCCAATGGAAAACAGTATTCTAGTAATTTCTGGCATGCAGTGGCATTAGGGCTAATTAAATTATCTGTACAAGTTGCATGAGGTGAAAGTCTTTGGGAAACCAAATGGCCACAGAACTTGATGATGATGGTAGAAAATCTGACCCACCTGACTTAACCTTTTCTGAAAGAAGCAGCCCAACTCCTTCCCACTTGAATGTGCTTATTAATCTTCCTTTGCTTTAAGATCCTAAAATAATAAACCTAAAGTAGTTGCCTTGCAAGGGCAAGGTTATTCTCCTTAAGACTTACCCCATCATCTCTCATTGCTTTTAGATATATTGTGTTAAATCCCAGCATGCTCCGGGGATGGCAAGTGCAAAGCCTGACCTAAAACAAAACAAACACCTCATGCTCCAGAAGGATTGGGCAACTTTGTATTTCTTTATATGCAGAACCCTGTAGAATAGATCTCTCTCTCTCTCTCTCTCTCTCTCTCTCTCCTTCCCTCTCTCCCTCCCTCAATGCTAATAAAAACTAGTAGGCATGTTTTCTTTAAAATTCTTTTCAATCTATACATCTTGTTCTCTGATCGGCATTTATCTACTATCACATGGGAAACTCAAATTGAGTTTAAAAGATGTGCAATTCTTCCTTTGTTATAATATCTTTGTGTTTATATGCTTCTTCACATAGCCACCGATCATTGAGGTTCGGTGGCATAATGATGGATATGTTTTTATAACACATGCGCTAGATTTTATTAGTGCAGCTGATATAAACAAATCTAAACACTGCAGTCTTCACCTACACTTGGGCCTTATTTATGGGCTGTTGAACAGGCAAGGATGAAACAAAGGGGGTGGTTGTAAACGTGATTTATAAACTCAGACTTGTTTTTAAAAACAGACAGATAGAAATATTAGGGAAAGTATACATCCCATCAAAATACTCTTCTGTTAGCAAATGAGAAAAGATAGATCAAAATAAAATAAACATCACTCAATGAAAAAGAAACTCAATTATTATCAGGAAATAAAGTACCATGTGGCCCAGCTCTCTTGGATTTTTTTTTTCTTTTGCCTTCTTGGTACTTATCATAATATGTAGATATTAACAAAAATGGATGAAAGAAGCTCAATAATTTATTGAATACATTAGCATGTTTTATTTATTACATTTATAAGGGTTTATGGCAAGTATTTGTATTTTAGAAGTCCAACTGTTCTATGATGATTTGAGCTTGAAATATGTGAAAAGCATTCATATTAACAATAATATAAAATGTAATGTATATTTTAGAGATGAATACTAATAAGAAAATGACATGTATATCATGTTGCTAAAATAAGTCACAGTATTAAACCTGAACAGAGTTTCTTGGTGAAGTTTACAAGAATAAAACAATGAGACCCCAAATGGTTAAATGGATTGCTCAAGGTCACATGACTTTCTGGAAAAGAGGGAATGGGATAAAGGTTTCCCAGTCTGCTGCTGGGGCAGCTATTGAACTCTTGGTACAGTACCCATGTGGCTTAAGAAAGCTTCTGCCAGCACTGACCTCTCATTTATTTTATGCTTCATATCACTTTGAAAACCCTCCACTGGTCCTTAAAGGAAGGGCATACTGTGCTGGGGGAAATCAATCTTACCACTGTCACCAAATAGTATCTTCAGGAAACAAAGCCACCCCATTATTCAAATCCTCAGGTGCTGATATTCAGAATAGACTCATTCCAATTATCAGCAAATGGTTAAACTTACAGATTCCTTCTTAATTGGTCTTAATTCTTAATTGATGAGCTATAAATACTCAAAGGAATTTTTAAATGAGAACTACACTTACTTCTCCTTGAGTAAAGAAGGATTACAACACAATTTGATATGCCATGAAATATGCATTAGGAAAGTAACCTCTTTGTTATTAAAAACAAAAAGAAGCTGAAGCTTGGATTCTGTAGGTTAGCTGCAGAAATGAATTTCAAATGCATTTCAGAAATGCTTAATTTTGACTCTTCTTTCTCTAGAGAAAATCTGTGTGAGTTATGAAGACACAGTGTTAAAAATCACAAAATTGATCTAAAGTTTCGCAACCAAAAAGATCTTTTTCTGATGCTCTCTGATTGTGCAAGCTACTCTCAAAACTACCACATTTTAAAGGATAGGCAGATGGAATACTGAGTAATGAATATATTTTTCTATAAAAATTATTTTAGAAATGATTTCTACTCTCAATTTTGAGAAACAAAATGATATCTAATAGGTGATAAGAAGATGTATAAAAACAGATTAAGTAAAACCATTGGATCAGAATGAATTTTTTATTAGATATATAAATCTTCTGTTCTTTTATTAAGTCCTACAAAGATTTATTAAATTTTCCGTGATTTGAGATATACTTCAGAATTGTAATAAAAAAGATGGATGGATTTTAATCCAGTTTTCATAATGATCCAATGGGTGGATTGCAGCAGTTTGATATAGGGAATATAGAGATGTTATAAAAAGAAGATTTATTTTTAAATTACAATTTTTGAAAGTTATAATCAATTCTTCAGTACATGCAATGGTCATAGCCACTGAGTTTTCTCCTTAATATCTTTCCATCAAATGATCAATTTTTAATTCAGATAATTAATAAAGGATACATTTGTAAAAAGAATTGCCCAAAACTATCATAAGCGAAATAACTTTAAAACACTGCGTGCCTGCTGTATATACAACCATAGGCATAGTAAATAAAATCTAATATTGCTATATTTATTGCAATTATATTTTTGAGATTTTCCTTCACTTATATCATGTAATGCACCCAAATTTTTATTTGGTCCCAAAGAGAAACGTTTTCTCCATTTTCAGATTTGTTGAGCTTTTCATAAGGCTCTCATTTCTTTTATCTCATCAACATTGGGAAGTGTTTGTGTGTGTGTTTCTGAAAAATCTAGAATCACATTCGTAACCCAATTCTAGAAACAGTAAAGGGCTACAGTGTGCACCATTGCCCTGCTCTGCTCTGCTCCCTTTGGGCTCCATTGATTACCCACATCATTTATGTTTTAGATTCCTTTAGAAGAGCCTCCTCTCCTCCCTCTTTGTTCCCTGACCATGAACTGAAATACAGCTGCCTCTTTCATTCCTCTTCTATTCATTCAACAAATACAAGTTAGGAGCCTAATATATGTCAGGTCCTCTGGTGGGTCTTGTAACTATGGAAGTAAAAAGAAGTGAAGAATCCCACCCCTTCATAACCTTACAAGTCAGAGAAAAAAGAAAGATAGTAAACAAACGTATGTATAGGTCAATAAGTACAATGACATTTCCTAATTAGGTTAAAGAGGTATGGAAAGGCCTTTTTGATAAGGTGACTTGAGTGGAGACCTATAGGAATCACAGGTCTGAATGGTGGGGCTATCTGGGGAATACACCTGGCTTATTTCAGGAAAGCAAGGAGGTCAGCATGGCTAGAATAGCATCAAGGAGGTGACACTATTAGCAGAAAAGGAATCATATTTTGTGCAGTTCTACAGGCCATTGTGAGGACTTTAGCTTTTCCTTCAAATAAAAGTTTCTGGAAGCTTTGAGCAGCAGGGTGTTAAGGGTGATTCATGTTTCTAAGGCTCATTCTCAGAGCTGCTTGGAGAAGAGAACTTAGGAAGTGCAAGGAGATCGGTCGGGGAATTGATGGAATCATCCAGGTGGCTAGCAGTGAAAGGCAATAAGATATGGTTGAATCTCGGGTATATTTTGGAAGTTTGTTGATTGATTAGCTGTATGATGGAAAAGGAAAAAAAAAAAAAAAAACTACCTCAAGGATCATACCAGCTTTGGAGCCTGAACAACTGGTACACGGGAGGCGCCATGTATTGAGTTAGAACAACTTGCATAAAGAACTGGTTTGAAAGGGGTATTGAGACTTTTCCTTGGACAGGCAAAGTTTGAGATGCCTATGAGATTGCCAAGAAATCACAAGTGGGGATTTGGAAAGGAAGGCCGAAGTACAAGGAAGGAGTCCCAACTGGAAATGTATATTTTTTAATTGCCAAAATACAGATTTTTTTTTAAAGATATGAGATTACATAACATTAGATCATTAAAGACATGAAAACATCCAAGCTCAGAGTTGGTGGATAAAAAAAAAATGGAACTGGCATTTTTTCTGTAATGAAATCATTGATTAGGAGAAGAAACAAGTAAATTACCTGGATAAATTAATTAATTGATCAAGTGTTAGAATTGATCAAGCGTTAGGCATCTTAGTTTGGGTTCCCTTGAAATAGAGCCTGAGATGAAAATTGGGAAAAGGTAATTTATTTAGGATGTGATCTTGAAGCCAGAATGAGGGGATGGCAAGAATGTTACAGGGTAAGATCAACATAAGGATGCATTCTTAATCCACTTATCACTGTGGGAAACTAGGGATTCCTGGGATTAGCCAGGGAGTAGGGCAGCTCCCACTTCACTGATGGAAGGTTGCCTCGGAAATGTTGACTTTCCTACCCTACCAGGCTGCACAGGTGTAAAGACTCCTCATGAAGACCCTAGGATGAAGTCAGAGTAATGTCTGGATTTGGCCTGACGTGGCATCATTTCAGAATAAGTTTTAACTTAAAGAGAACTGTCTGTCACTTCTACAGAAAAGCTGATATAGATTAGAATCTACTTAAAGCACCTCGGTCCTCTGCTTAGGAAAGAAACATTTTCATTGTTATTGTATATTCCCCAGAGATAATTTCGATGATGTTGTTCTCAATATGGGCAGAATCCAGGTAGGTGGGGTGTTTTTTACAAGTAATCAAAAAGAAAGTTCAGTTCCTCAGCCTTTCAAAAGTGTCTTTGGCCTTCATTAATTAACTGTGATAGCAAAGTCTGCAGGACAACCCACGGAAATATTAGGAGTATCTGTATGCAATTGTAAAGGGATCAACAGTTCCACCAGCTGTAAGACTTCTTTTGTTTGAATTCCCTGGACAATAAGGGCAATGATTGGTTAAATTTAACCACAGCTCAGAATACTAACAATAGTGCCTCTGAGAGAAAAGGATGGATGATATGATAATTTAACATAGGGACATTTTTTGGAGTTTTTTGTCAGAGGAGTTAAAGCCAAAACTAGAAATTAGTGAGGAGTCGTTGAAGACTTTTGGCCATAAGAGTTGTGAAGTGAAAATGAGCTTAACCTGTCAAGTAGCCCAGATGAAATGCAGCAAGGGGATGAAAGGGGACTGGAACTTAGTGCAGAAACAACTGCAGTAGTTTTTAAGTGAGAGCACTGACAGTACGGTGCATGTAGAAGCAGCCCAGAAAAAAGAATCTGTGAGACTCAGCACACCCTGGCCGTGCAAAATGTGAGCCTAAAACCAAACAAGAATTTAGTATGAATTTCAGCCTAGATGGCGGAATGGAGAAGGTAGAGTAGAGAAAACACAGACATAAGAAAAACTTATGAAAGGTGTAGCTTCACTTTCACTTTGAAATAAAGAGATCGCTTAATATTAGGATATGCTGCATTGAAGACGATAATGCTGTAAATATGCTTTTGCAAAGGGGTCTGGTGTCTCAGGATGCAAAACCAATACCCACAGATCAGTAGCCTTTGTATATGCCAACAGTAGTCAAGCCAAGAATAAAATCAAAGACTTTGTTCTTTTCACACTAGTACCAAAGAAGATGAAATACCTGGGGATATATCTAACAAAGAATGTGAACGATCTCTAGAAAGAGAACTATGAAACCCTGAGAAAGGAAATAGCAGAAGATCTTAACAAATGGAACGACATACCCTGCTCGTGACTGGGAGAATCAACACTGGTAAAAGGTCCATACTACCCAAGGCGATCTACAGGTTTAATGAAAGCCCCATCAAAGCACCAATGTCATACTTTAAAGCCCCTGAAAAAATAGTACTTCAATTCATATGGAACCAGAAAAAAACCTGAATAGAAAATACTGTTATTAGAAATAAAACAAATCTGGAGGCATCATATTGCCAGATTGCAGGTTATATTACAAGTCTATAGTGACTAAAACAGCATGGTACTGGTACAAAAAAAAAGAGACATCGATCTATGGAATGGAATAGAGAATGTAGAGATGAACCCAGCTACATATTACCATTTGACCTTTGATAAACCTAACAAGAGCACAAACTGGGGAAAAGAGTCTGTTTAATAAATGGGGCTGGGAGAACTGGTTAGCCACATGTAAAAGACCCACACCTCTCACCAGTGACAAAAATTGATTCTCACTGGATAAAATATTTAAACTTAAGACATGAAACAACAAAAATTTTAGAAGAAAGTGTGGAGAAAACACTTGAAGATATTGATCTGGGAAAAAATATTATGACGAAGACACCCCTGGCAATTGCAGCAGCACCAAAAATAATTAACTGGGATTTGATCAAACTAAAAATCTTTTGCACAACTAAGAGTACCACAAACAAAGCAAACAGACGGCCTTCAGAATGGGAGATGATTTGAATCTGATAGAGTTCTGATAACTAGAATCTACAGAGAACTCAAAGTAAACAATTAGAAAAGAGCCAACAACCCTCTAAGTGGGCAAGAGACTTGAACAGAAACCTCTCTGAAGATGACAGATAAATGGTCAACAAATACATGAAAAAATGCTCATTGTCTTTAATCATCAGAGAAATGCAAATCAAAACCACTCTGAGATACCACCTAACCCCAGTAAGATTAGCCCATATCATAAAGTCTTAAAACTGCAGATGCTGGCGTGGATGTGGAGAGATGGGAACACTTTTACACTGCTGGTGGGATTGCAAACAAATACAGCCTTTGTGGAAGGAACTAAAAGTAGACCTCCATTTGATGCCACAATTCCATTACTAGGCATATACCCAGAAGAACAAAAGTCATTTTACCACAAAGACATTTGTACCAGAATGGTTGCTGCAGCCTAATTCATAATTGTCAAGTCATAGAAGCAGCCCTAATGCCCATTAAACTATGAATGGATCAACAAATTGTGGTCAAGGTAAACCGTGGTATACTGTTCAGCCATAAAAAGAGGGAGACTTTATATCTTTTATGTTTACCTAGATGGAGCTGAAACACATTCTTCTTTTTTTTTTTTTTTTTTTGAGACGGAGCCTCAAGCTGTCCCCCTGGGTAGAGTGCCATGGCATCACAGCTCATAGCAACCTCCAACTCCTGGGCTTAAGCGAGTCTCCTGTCTCTGCCTCCCAAGTAGCTGGGACCACAGGCGCCCACCACAACGCCCGGCCATTTTTTGGTTGTAGCCATCATTGTTGTTTGGTGGGCCGGGCTGGGGATTCGAACCCACCACCTTAGGTGTATGTGGCTGGTGCCTTAGCCGAATGAGCCACAGGCGCCGAGCCGAAATGCATTCTTCTTCATAAATTATCACAACAATGGAAAACTAAATATCCAATGTACTCAATACTAATATAAAAGCAATATGTACAATAAACACCAATAAACAATAAAACACAAATACATTCTAGTATGGGGAAGGGGGAGGAGTGAGGGGGAGGGGGAGGAGAGAGGACGATTGGCAGGAGGGAGGGCATTGGCAGGGTCCCACCTGATGAGCACATGTGAGGAAGTATAGCAGGCTCCCTGGCTGAGGGGTTCTTTTACAACTAGAACTTTACCTTGGAAGTGAGAAAAATGTAATTTTAAAAACTTGTGCTATCACATTAATTTGAAATAAAAAAAGAAATTTAAAAGCTACATGTACTACAAATTAAAATAAAATAAAATATAACAAATTGATATGCAAAATTTAAGTTCTTACAAGAAAAAAAATAAGCTTTTGAGCAGTTGTTATGATAGATTGTTCCCCCCATTCAGGACTGGACAGGGACCCCTCCCCATTTTCCGGGCCCGGGGACATAGGCCTTCTCCAGACTGCACTTTTTAGAAAAGCAGCCTAGCAGTATCTCATCTGGGCAGACTTTCCTGAAGGGAAACACAGACACCCTCCTGCTCTGCCTGGGCCAGGAACTGTGAAGACCACATCCATTTGCTACTATACTCCTTCTTAATCAATACTGATGGGATATTTCCGTCTGCCAACTCCTGGCCAAGTGTGACATACAAGTCCCAAGATTCCAACCTCCCTTGAAGGTGGTAATGAGCCCCTAGACAAAGACCCACACAGGTTTTCCCACCCGGGAATCCCATTCCCCTGCCAGAAGCTTTGTTATCCTTCTTTCTATATCTTTCCCTGCCAATCAACTTTGTCCCATTGCTTATTTGCAAGTCTAAGGCTTTTTCTTGAATCTCCAGACCAAGGACCGGCCACAGACAAAAGGGCTAGCAATAGTTGGAAATGTAAATTTTAAAACCAAGAAACATTCTAGAATTTGAAGTCTGTAAGTAATTTTAAATTCCATATAACTCTGTGCCATTTGAATTCCATACAATTCTGTGGCAATACAAGCTTAAGGAGAGAAAGAAAATAACTAAAATGAGTTAAGGCAATAGATTAAATAAGCAGGTTCAGAAAGTATAACATTAACCCTTAAAAGCCATTTATATTGTGTGTCAGTGACATGTACCATAAAAACAAAATGACCAGCTCAGCGCCTGTGGCTCAATCGGCTAAGGCGCCAGCCACGTACACCTAAGATGGCAGGTTCGAATCCCCAGCCCGGGCCGCCAAACAACAATGATGGCTGCAACCAAAAAATGGCCGGGCATTGTGGCGGGCACCTGTGGTCCCAGCTACTTGGGAAGCGGAGGCAGGAGACTCGCTTGAGCTCAGGAGTTGGAGGTTGCTATGAGCTGTGATGCCACAGCACTCTACCCAGGGGGACAGCTTGAGGCTCCGTCTCAAAAAACAAAAAAAAAAATGACCCAAAGAAGCTTTACTTACAATGGGAATAAAATTGGTCTGAAAGTAACATAACTTGAGCTAGGCTATCTAACCACAAACAATTATAAAATATAATGGAAAATATAAAGATGTGTAAGGTTTCGAGTCTTTCTGCAAAGATTAACTATAATAAGGATGATACCAGGCCTAAGTTAATATATAGTTAAATCTGTTCTAACTAACATCCTTGGAGAGAATTTCAGAAAACTTGCCACAAGCAAACTCCTCCTGGAAAAGCAAGCAAAAAGTTTTCTTTAAAAATATTGATAGTAGGCTTCCCTTCTGAAATTTTTCCTAGTTTAACTGAATTCATGTGTGACATATTTAAATAGGATAGACAATACTCTATGCTTTCCAAAAGTTAACTCAATCATCTGTATGAAGATTAAATGAAGAATTAAAAGCAAATCAACAATGAGAAAGCGAGTGTCATTAAAGCCAACATTAATCTAATTAAAGAACGAAGACATAGTAAAATAGATCCAAGGGCAAATTTCACAATATATGCTCAATAAATGATTCACAAATTAAATAATTTATTCACAAATAATATTCTTTTTTTTTTTTGAGACAGAGCCTCAAGCTCTGTCCCCCTGGGTAGAGTGCCATGGCATCACAGCTCACAGCAACCTCCCAACTCCTGGGCTCAAGCGAGTCTCCTGCCTCAGCCTCCCAAATAGCTGGGACCACAGGCACCTTCCACAATACCTGGCTATTTTTTTTTTTTTTTTGGTTGCAGCCATCATTATTGTTTGGCAGGCCGGGCTGGATTCAAACCTGCCACCTTAGGTGTATGTGACTGCCACCTTAGCCACTTGAGCCACAGGCACCAAGCCACACAAATAATATTCTTACAGCCACTTAATGAGGACATATGTGCTATTTTTAATAAATTAGAAGAGTAAAAATATATGTACACAACAAAATAAAAACAAATATTAAAAGCAAGAAAATCAGGAAAATGTGTTATGCATATAATATAAATAAAACAGCCATTATTTAAATGCAAAAAAATGTGTTCAATTATGGTAGTCTAATGGACCAATTATCTTAAAAGTAGAAAAAGAACTGTTTGCTTGAAATGTATAGATTATTGTTAGATTACACATGCCTGTTTATAAATGTTTTCTGAGTCAGAATTTATAACACATTAGTATTTTTATCCCAGAACAATTAATAGAATGCCATTAATGCCCAGAATATGCTAGTGGATTTGAGTACACAAAGTGGATTAGTTCAAATGATAAGTGAAACTCATCATGTACTTATTAGCAAATAAAAATAATACTGTAGAAGAATCAAATTTTCTTTCAGACAATGAAGTGATTCTGACACATTCAAGTAAATAAGTAATTATTGACACATTATATAAAGTGGGTCATATATTCAAACGGGAAGCTTCTTGATAAAGACAGAGAGTAACATAGCTCAGGGTTCCTAGATATTGAAATTAAACTGCAATCTAACCAGAGTCTGCATCTATCAGGATGAATCCGTTGGAGTCATTTTTATTCTTTAGGTCAAGGTTTAATGTTTAGGGACGAGCCTGTGGTTAGTCTGTCTACTCAAATCATGTTGTCTTAGGGTAGGGAAAGATTAATTTTGCAAAACATCTGACTGTTACTAAAATGATGGTCAGTCCAAAGCAATAAAGGTGAAGTACAGATACCATTACTCATCTTTTAAATAGGAAGAGTAAATTAGATAGAAAAATCAGCCAGGCATGGTGGTGTGTGCCTATAGTCCTAGCTACTCAGGAAGATGAGACAGGCAGTTTGTTTGAGCCCCAGAGTTTGAGGTTGCAGAGCGCTGTGATAGTAGCACCGCTCTGCAGTCCAGGCAACATAGCAAGACACTGTCTCAGAAATGTTAAAGAATAATAAAAATGGAAAAGCAAATTGTATATAATTTAGTGCAATAGTGCTGTGGGAAGACAGGTGTATGTTAATAGTAGCAGTGAAAATATACTTTTTTTTTTTTTGGAAAGTAAATTTCTTACATAATATGAGCTTAAAATTCACTCATATGCTATTCGGGAAATATAGTCTGAGGAACTTATCCTCCACTTCCTCTGGCCCCCATTTTATTTAAACATGTCTGGAAGTGGTATCTATCATTGTGAGTATTTAAAAAACCCAGTCCAATGGCAAATAAGACACAGGTGAACAAATTATCACATATTCTGCATAATATGAAATAACTCTATGAACAATGAAAGTCCCTCAAGAGAAAGGACTGTAGTAGTCCCCCTTATTTGAGGGGTAAAGGTTCCAAGATTCCCAGCCAATGGCTACAACCATAGGTAGTATCAAACCCCGTGTGTGTGTTTGTGTGTGTATATATATATATAAAATATAGATGTATATAGATAGATAGATACATTGATTGACAATTAAGTTCTCAAACTTGCCACCATGTGCTTATATGGGTAACACTGTACAAAAAACTCAGAGGACTCATGACGTTGCTATATCAGTGTCTCCGAGCTGTGTTTCACACTGACGTGTGGCTGTGGTCTATTCAGTAGCTTTCATTCTTATTGCTATTTTTGTGCTTTTATTTAAACATCTCTAAAAGTGGTATCTATCATTGTGAATATTTAAAAAACACACTCCAATGGCAAATAAGACACAGATGAGCTCCCTGCTGTGCTTTTGTGTGCTGTCACAAGAATGTCAGAGCTCGAGTTGGAACAATAAACAAACATGAAATTTCTCATTAAACTTGGCAACAGCCGAAGTGTAATCAGGGACATGTTAGTCCAAGTTTATGGAGATAAAGCCTTGACAAAAACAGCAGTGTGTAAATGGGTTAAACGTTTTTCTGAGGGAAGAGAAAATATTACTGATGATGAGAAGTCAGGGCAGCCAAGATTTAGCAGAACTGATGAAAACACTGAAGAAATTCACCAAATTGTGCGTCGGAATTATCAGCTGACTGAGAAGCATAGCCAACCAAGTAAACATTAACAGAGAGAGAAACAGGTAGGCCAAAGTCACGGCCAACTACTGTGGATCTTGCATCATGACACAGCAACTCACACGGCACCGTCTATGACGGAGTTTTTAGCCAAGAAGCAAATAACTGTGTTGAAATATCCTCCCTACTCACTGGATCTGGCCTCTGAATGATTTTTTCTTTACCCACAGATAAAGGAAATATTGAAGGAAAGGCATTTTGATTATATTCGGGACATCAGGGTAATAGGACAACAGCTTTGATGGCCAGTCTAGAAAAGAGTTCTGAATTGCTTTGAAGGGTGGACGGGGTGCCCACACCGGTGCACGGCTTCCCTCAGGGAGCACTTTGGAGGTGACTATAGTGATATCCCTCAGTGAGATAAGGAGCACTTGTTCTAGGATAAGTTCACAAACAGAATTGCCGGACCTCAGTATATGTACATTTATATGTTTTTTATTATACGCACAGCTATGATAATATTAAGTTTATAGATTAGGCATAGTGAGGGTTCAACAACAATAAATATTAATCAAACAGAATAATTATAATAATAAACTATAATAAAAGCTATGAGATCTCTCTCAAAATATCTTACTCTACTTACTGTATGTTTTTCTTATTTTCTTCTTTAAAACAATCGAGGTTCCACTGCCCCCCCCCAATATATGGGTAATACAAAATAGTCCTAGTAAGCTTCTCACAGACCATGCCTTCCACAGATAATAGCATAAAGTCCAGACAAATTATAAAAAAAGAACTATGTGAAGACACTAGAGAATAAAAGTATGGGTAGGTAGAGAGAAGAATTTCCTATTGGATAAAGGGAACAGCAGGAGTTGGGTGTTCTGTTTTTATGACTTATTCTGAGGGCAGTTCCCATATGGGGTACCTAAGGCTCCAGAGAGAAATTGCTTACCTTATTGGCCTCAAGAACCAGAGAACAGGATTTGGAGAAACATGACCACTATACACTAAGAAGGAAAAGACAGAGGGAGGCAGTCAGAGAGGGGAGCCCCAAATTCTGTGCATACTCTGCCCTAAGAGCTGCCTGAGCTCCTAAACATCAGTATAAGCTTCCCACTTGTTATTAGAACAAATCACAGTCTTACAGCTTCAAGCAACACACATTATCTTACTATTCTGGAGGTCATAGGTGTAGAAAAGGCCTCTCTGGATAAAATCAAGGCAAGCCCGAGGCTCTCGAGGAGAATCTGTTGGCTTGCCAGCTCTAGATTCCAGAGGCTATCCAAGTTTCTTGGCTGGTGCATGCATGATACACCTCCAGGCATCCAGCACGGAAGACCAGAGAAGCAGACGGGAACTGGAGCTTTCACCTGCCACAGGGGACACTGAGTCTTATGGGGAGTCCAGAAAAGGTAACTCTGTGCATCAAATTGAAAAAAACAAACAAACACTTTTCAGGGTTCAGGATAATATCTAATAGTACTCAAATTATAAAGGAACTAGAAGATGTGTTCTCCTCTGGAAAGATCCCAGCTTTTACAGTGAACCAAGCCCAAGATGATACAATTATTGAAGTTAACAGGTAAAGATTTTTAAAATGGGTTGTATAACTATGCTCAAGGACACAGGGAAGGTGTATTCACAAAGAATACCAAGATAGGAAACAGAGACACAAACATTATATAAAGGAATCAAATACAAATTCCAGAACTGAAACTTAAACAATTCTGTACTCAGAATAGCAATTTGAGACCCTCTTCATTGCCCTAGTCTCATAAAATAACACAAAGAAATGATTTAAAAAATTCTATCCTCATGCTGAAATGAAAATTTGAAAAAGAACAGAGACTTTCGGAAATTCCTCTAATACGTGAAACAGAAGGTGTCAAGTTGGAGGGAAAGGTCCCTAATGCTGAGACACGTCTGATGTCATACCAGAAAATGGATGACTGCTGGAGAAATATTGAATAATTCCCTTCAACTATGTCCTGAGCTGCAGGAATCAGTGGCTGACAGGAAGAGCTTTGGATGGAGAATTGTGTGAAAATCGGGATGGGACCGTTTAAAGAATATTAGGTGACCTCCCAAACGCCCATCAGATTTTACTGAACTACTCAAAGGGTAAAGTGAGGAATTTGATATTAGAGGTTCCTGATATTGCTGGTGAGAAAAGGAGATGAAGGCGACTCTCTAAGTAGTTTGATCTTGAAGTGCTCAGGGATGACAGTCATCAAGGGGATCAGTTTTTAGGATATTCCTGCTCCGTGCTAGTCTGTCACGGAGTGAAATCACTTCTGAGAAGCAGCAGCTGGGCCACAGAGGAACCTGTCTGTCGCAGGACCTGGCTGCAGCATGTCACCCTCTGTTTCACTCCTTCAGGAAGGACATTGAACAGATTGATCTTGACTTCTAAATAATCTTTATTCCCACTCCCTGAAGATGATCAGATGATCATGAAGCTCATTAAAAACAAATCAGTAAAACAGTGATCTGTACAACTGCAGACGTAGTAAACGCAAAACCATCGATACATCAATCTCACCCAATTTTCCTTAAGCAAGGGATGCATAAGAATTGTCTGAGAAGTTTTCTTAAAAATACACTGGACCGTGGCCGTTCTGGGCTTCCTGATTCCCAGTCGGGATGTTCCAAGTTGTGTTTAGGCAAGTGTATTTTTAGCAAAAAAAATCAGGATGTGTTCCAAACTGCATATGGAAGCAACACACTGTATCCTATGATAGAATTAATGTACACAATTATGATCTAATAAAAAATAAAAAAAGAAATCAGGATGTGATTATGAGGCACAGTGAATTTTGAGAGCTACTGATAGAAATTACCACATGCAAGCATGAGTCCATCATGATGATTCCACCAACTCAAGAAGAAAAGTGGAGATTCAAAAGAGATTAAACTGACCTAACCCAGTACTTGGGGTTTCCTAAGGAAAGTGAACCGATGCTTACAGTGGAAAATAACTTTAGTAACTTTAATAATTGATCTTAGCTCCGGCTTCCATAACAGAAAAACACAGACTGTGTGTCTTAAACAACAGATTTTTCCCCCTACAATTGTGGAGGCATAGAAGCCCAAATTCAGGTTTGTTCCTGGTGAAGCCCTCTTCCTGGCCTGCAAACAGTCACATTCTCATTTTGTCCTTACATGGGGTGTGGTGGTGTTGGGGAGTGGCAGAAAGAGAGGGAGAGAGAGGGGGAGAGGGGAAGAAGGCATGCACTGGGGGTTAGGGCTCAACACACAAATTCATGGGGAGGGGGCACGGTGCAGTCTATAGCACGGTTTAATTTTATTCTCACTGTAACTCAGGAAGTTGTTACATTAAATTATCCAGAATAGGTTGCAGTGCAAAATAAACTCTGGGTGTATCTATTCTGAATAAAAACAGAAAATTCTAGTACCATATTTGAAAACCAGTGCAATTGGGAAAATATAGGAAAAGCCAGAAAAACATAAAGGAAGGCTCGGCACCTGTGGCTCAATTGGCTAAGGCGCCAGCCACGTACACCTAAGGTGGCGGGTTCAAATCCCCAGCCTGGGCCCGCCAAACAACAATGATGGCTGCAACCAAGAGATGGCCAGGCGTTGTGGCGGGTGCCTGTGGTCCCAGCTACTTGGGAGGCAGAGGCAGGAGACTTGCTTGAGCCCAGGAGTTGGAGGTTGCTATGAGCTGTGATGCAATGGCACTCTACCCTGGGGGATAGATTGAGGCTCCGTTTCAAAAAAAAAAGAAAAACATAAAGGAAAAATTTTCCATTAAAAAAAAAAAAAGAACAGGAAAAAGAAAAAAAAGCACAGAAGCAAAATAAATATTGAAAATGTCAGAACTGACACCAAACACACGT
>CAUYQV010042191.1:0-12018 GCA_963574575.1 Galagoides demidoff
TAACACAACAATTATGAGAAAGACATGATGGCTATGTTAGCCAGTTGGATGAGAGTTTTCCAAACTGCATATGGAAGCAACACACTGTATCCTATGATAGAATTAATGTACACAATTATGATCTAATAAAAGAAAAAAAATTAAAAAAAAATTTCCAAAATTCCATGAAAAAAAAAAAAGACTGAAAAATCAGGGAGGGGGAGGAGAAAGAGAGACAGAGATTGACTTTGGTCAGTCCCTGAACAATACAAGGGAATGGAAAGAGGCTAAATATGAAATTTTCAACCTCCATTTTGGAAATCATGTGCCTGAAATAACTCTTCCACCAGAACAACCCAAAATAGAAGAAAGATAATTCCCCCAAAGAAAACTAGAAACCTGTTATGAAGATCAATGGATGTTGGGCAGCCCCCTAAAAATATTTACTCTAATAGCATTCTCCTAAAATTGTTTCACTCTTTTTTACTTTACAAAATAATTCTTTGTTTCACTTATCAAGTCTAAGGCCTTTTACTTTTTGGTTCACTTACAATTGCTTGTGTCTTTATCTTTTTCTTTTTGTCACTTTTTATTCCCAATCCAAGAGAAGAGAACCTATCACTTTTGATTTGTTTTACTGGTCTTTAAAAATAATATACCAAATTGTATGCTTAGTGCATTTTTCAGTGCTTTTTGTTCTAAAATTTTAATGGAATTTAAATACATAAATGTCTTCTTCTCTTGTTCTTTCTAAGCTTAGAAATTCTACCCTTTACCCAAGGTTTAAGTGGAATTTCCAAGGTTCCTGTGGAATTTCTTTTACACATGAGAAACTTGATTCCAGTTTTAGCGATATAAAATGTAAAATAAAGTGTATCAATAAGGATTTGTTCATAAAAACTGAAACCACTCCAGACATTTTAATCAGAAACAGTTCACATTCACATGGATGGGCAACATTGTATACTTGCAATTCTCCCCGGGCCTTATCTTCTGCCTTCTATCATAATGGAATCCACAGAACTCTGGATTATCTGAACTTCCTATAAAAACATAACATTGTTTTGCATTGATAGCATTACCTTCATCAGAGCAGATAACAAAAAGTGGCTAGAAAAAAAAGTGGCTCGCATGCTGAATGCTTTGGGGAGACACATGTTCTCCAGATGGCGAGAAACAAAGCTTGGCACATCAGTAAGATTATTAGGACACTGGTGCTTTGGAATCTGCCACAACATTCTTTCTAAAGTAAAAGATAAATTGCTGCATCTTTAACAAAGAAGGAAGCACAGAACCCAGTGAGGCTTTTTGAACTCCGAGGGAATATTCTGCACTGAGGAATATTGCTCCAGCTGCCAAAGCAGAAAAGCCTTCCATAGTATCCAGCAGACCGTGTGGTGTTGGAAGTGTCAGTAATGTGACAACATACAGTGTCTAAGGAAGACCCAGTAGGAGCATCACCATAAAGGACCTTGAAGTTCTGGAGCATGGCCATGCCATACAGAATTATACACATTTTGAGGAATGTCTTGTGCACTATTGATTCCTGGTAAGTGTGGAATAGAGAATGGGATGCCACATCACCTTGTGGCCAGAACCGCTCATTACGAGCTAGGTCCTAACAGACCCATGAAGCATAAGGTCAAGTAGGCTTAGCAAAAATGTATTGTAAGGTAGAGAGTTACATCTAGAACCAAAAGCAAACAGGAGCAAAGGTCAAAAGCAAGGTGAGTGAGCAGGTAGCCCAGACACCCTCTTTGCCACCACCAGCACCTAAATAGTTGTAACCCACGCCCCTTTGTCAGTTCATACCTATAGCTCAATGGGGGATCTGATATGACAAGCTGAAAGAGGAAGGAAAAGTTTGCCTTTGATTTATAGATGAGTTGGCTTGTTATGTAGGTACAAGTTGAAAATGGACAGAAGCTAAATTGTAGCCACACTCTAGAACAGTTTTGAAAGACAGTGATGAGGGAACGTCTTCCCATAGGGCAGAGCTTCGGGTGGTATGCCTTGTAATTCACTGTGTGGAAAGACGTGGCTAAAAGTTAGACTATATAAGGAATCACAAGCAATAGTGACTGATGACCATCTTTTTTTCCTGATGTGAAAAATATTTGAAGATCAAGAGCAAAGAAGGTCTGGGGTACAAACATGTGTATGTGCTCATGGGTGTGGGCATAAGTATAAAAGTCTTTGTACCACATGTTAATACCCACCAGAGAGCATCCATCAGAGAAGGCACCAAATAACCAACAAAATGACTCAGCCAGTTTGGGCAAAAAAAATGACTAAACTAAAATGACTGAGTCTCGGTCATCAGCCACTCTCGTGCAGGTGAGATGGACACCACAGTGAAGTGACCATGGCTGCAGAGATGGAGAATACCCATGAGCAAATAGCATGGAACCCCAAGGCTTATGTTGCTACTGCCATTAATAAATACTCAACCTCACAGCAACAAAGACCAATGCTGTGCCCACAAGATGGCACAATTCATCAAGGAGAACCACTAACTTGGTGGCAGACAATATCTGGACCCTTCAATCCCCTCCTTTTTTTTTTTCTTGAGACAGTCTCACTCAAGTCGCCCTGGGGTTGAGTGCCATAGCTCAGAGCAACTTCAAATTCTTGGGCTCAAATGATCCTCTTGCCTCAGCCTCCCCAGTAGCTGGGACTACAGGTGTCTGCCACAATTCCCGGCTTATTTTTTTCTATTTTTAGTAGAGACAGAGTCTCACCTGTTGCCCTTGGTAGAGTGCTGTGGCGTCACAGCTCACAGCAACCTCAAACTCTCAGGCTCAACTGATTCTCTTGTCTCAGCCTCCCGAGTATCTGGAACTTCAAGCGCCCACCACAACACCCGGCTGTTTTTAGAGATGGGTTGTCACTCTTGCTCAAGCTAGTCTTGAACTCCTGAACTCAAGCAGTCCACCCTCCTTGGCCTCCCAGGTCCCTTCAATCTTTGAAGGGCGAGTGGCTTATTTTTACAAGAATAGACATATATTCAATATATGGAATGCCTTTTCTGAGTACAGGGCCTCAGTTAGCACCATAATCCAGAGGATCACAGAGTGTTTATTCCTCCAGTAGGGAATGTCACATGTGTGTAACATCTGACCAGACAAGACCACCCACTTTATAGCAAAGGAGATTAGGAGTGGGCCTCTGCCCAAGAAATCCAGTAGTCATATAAACTATCCAGCAGCTGCTGGTGTGATAGAGCACTGGGACAGGGTGCTAAATGCAGAGCAGAGGTGCTAGTTAAAGTCAGGACTCTGTGAGAATGGAGTACTGTCCTCCAGGAATCAAAGTCCTTCCTATAGCATTTTATTCCCAATGGGAAGAATGCATGGATCTAGGAATCAAGGGATGGAGGCAAACATGACCAGAATTACCATTTATTCCATTGACCAACTGAAGGCTTTGTGTTTTCTGTCCCCACAACCTCTGCAGGGTTAGTGATTTTGGTCCCGAAAGGACCACACTCTCACCAGGAGCACAGCAAGAATCCCATTGAATTATAAGCTTAGGCCTGGTGAACATTAGGCTTCTGTGTCTAGGATCAATAGGAATAGAGTTCAATCTTCATGAAGGTAATTAACCCTGATCATTCAGAGGAAGTATGGCTGCTATTATTATGAGGCAGGCAGAGAGCAGTGTGTAGAACCCACACCTCCTACTGGGGTGCCTCTTGTAACAGTAATAGGATAGAGGCAGCAACTTGTCCTAAGAAGTGAATGGTAGCCAGAGACTCAGACCACTGCTGGAAGAGATTGTGGATAAGGTAAGCCACCTAAGCCAGAAGAGGTGGAAATTCAGGTAAAGGTAATCTAGAATGCAGAGGGCAGGGGGCAGTGGGTATCAACTACAACTAAAATGGCATGGGCTATAGTCTTTGCCACTAACTTCCTCTTCTAAGTTTTCTATCAAGAAGAGAGGCCCGGCAGTGCCTGTGGCTCAGTGAATAGGGCGCCAGCCGCATCTACTGAGGGTGTCGGGTTTGAACCCGGCCCTGGCCAAACTAGAACAAAAAATAGCCAGGTGTTGTGGCAGGTGCCTATAGTCCCAGCTACTCGGGAGGCTGACAAAAGAGAATCACCTAAATCCAAGAGCTGGAGGTTGCTGTGAGCTGTGACCAGAAGGCACTCTACCGAGGGTGACAAAGTGAGACTCTGTCTCTAAAAAAAAAAAAAGAGACCCACTCAAATTTTGAAGCCAGCTTTGAAGTATACATCTAAAAGCAAATGTACTTCAGAAAGTACATCTAAAAGGTACAAGTAATGATTTCAGAAAGACACAGAAATGAGTTTCCTAGATCTTCCATTAAGGAAGGTCTTGCTACCTGGGAGTGAAGAGTGTGGTCAGAAGACACTGTCTCCTGATAGCAAGTAACTGTCAGATCTTTCAGGGTCCACCTCAGCTATAGAGAAATGCCTCACCTAAGGGTGTGTGCTGCAGGGCAACCCATATTGAGTAACTGAGCAAGGCAGGATTTAATGCCTGCCTGGTCAGCATGACAGATCGCGCTTACTGCAGAACTGCCCGTGGGCACTGTAAGGCTTTGCTGAAGCTGTGTTGCAGTCTCACTTCCCCCTCTGCTCACCTCTGCTTCCCCTGCCTTCCTTTCACGGGTGTTGAACCTTGCACCCCAAACTCTATCTCAAGTCTGCTTAAGAAGAACCCAAACTGTATAAGCATTTCTGCTGTGACAAACTTAATTCATAAATACAAATAAACTTGGCACTAGGACAGGAATACTTGTTTCACTAAGTTTTCTGTGCTCAGAAAACATACCTGCACAACCAATGCATGGTAAAGGAGCTGGGTTTTTTTTTATAGTTTTTAATGTATTTAGCAAAACCTCCACCTTGATATATTTTTATTCTAACTGCCATCTAGTCTTCAACCCTAAGAGGAAAAAAATATAGTTTATTTTACAAAGAAAAAAAGAAATTTATGTATTCCCTGAAAAACAGAATTGAGGCATTGTTCATTAATAAGGTAAAGAAATCAATCTCTTCTGGAAGAAACACAGTTCTTGTTGGTTACCTCCCTTAGCTATTTACTGGGAAGGCCGTATTTTGGTTTCAGTTACGGTAAAACTCTTTGGACTGTAGTCAAATTCTTTAAGAGTTCAAAAGTACAACGCTCTTTAGGAGGTTTACTCTTTTGAAATATTTTTTCAGAGGTTAAAAATTAAATTCAAAAGACTATCTTGGGTGGGAAGAAAGTTCTCAGCAGAGACACAGACTCTGAACACCTCCAACATGAAGCTTATTCATATTTTTCTGTTACTTCTGTGTTTCTACTTAAGTTTTTGCCAGGTAAGTAATTGAATCTTTATGCAAATTATTTTAAGTACATTTTTAAAGATTATAGGAAATAATGTTAAAGATATAATATTGACTTAAATATTACATAGTTCAGTTACCAACAATGCTAGTATACAGTCAGTAATAAATATGTTAATATCTTGATAAAAGGGTTCTAAGAAAATAGTTTTCATATGATATATGTGTATAGACATTAAACTAGGTACAGACATGGAACAAGAATTTTACTAATACAAGACTATGATTTACTGTAATTACAGTAATTTAATAAACATTTACCAAGCTTTCTCTGCCTGCAAAATATAGTGCTAGGAAAGTAATAAGACTGATCTCTTCCTTCAATAGCCTCTTAGTATAATGTATGGTTGTAGAAAGGAGAAGATGTAAATATGCCAATGGAGAAATAATAAACAAGATTTAAAACAACACTTGAAAATGCAAAAGAGGGGAATGTTATAAGACAGTATACATTTAATTGTCAAAAATGATACAAATTTCTTGTGGCAAAGGACTTTAAAATGAGAGTACAAATTACTTTGTGCTGAAAGCGTAGGAAGAGATTATGGACCAAGTAGGATTTGAGCTGGACCTATAATTCTGGATTATAGGCCTGGTGCCAAGGTCTCTGGATGAGTGGGCAGGCTTGATGCCAGGGTTCAGGGACAGGCTTGCCCTCTCATTCCCCCATAGCAGAATTTATGAACCAAAGTAATCTCTCTCAACATTGTGCTAGGTTGTATTGGTGAAAGAGTGAAACATACAAAGAGAAATTGTTTTCTTACCCTTTAAATGTATCTTCCTCATATCTGTGCTCCTCTTGGGTACTGTAACCTCTCACCTGGATCCTGGAACTCTCATCAAGGTATTTTTATATGCAGATGGTTGTTAATTTGGTGTTTTTGTTGGGGGGAGGGGACAAGGGCTAGGAAATCCTTGTTCTGCTATATTGCTGATATCACTCTCTTCAGCTGTCTTAAATATGCTCATAACTAAAGGAAATTGAAAGAATAATGTATCAACAAATATAGAAAACCAGTAAAGAAACAGAAATTATAAGAAATAATCAGAAAAAAATTCTGGGGTTGGAAATAATAACTGAAATTAAAAATTCACTAAGGAGTTTCAATAGATGATGTAAACAGCCCTAAGAAAGAGTCAGTATATAAGAAGATCAGTCCATTATCCAGTCTGAGGGGCAAAAAGAAAGAAGAGTGAACTAAATAAATAAATAAACAAACAAATAAAAGCATATGAGACCTGTGGGACACTATCTAGTATAGTAACATATACATAATGGGAATCTCAGAAAGAGGGGATAGAGAAAAGGACAGACAATACTTGAAGAAATAATGGCCAAAATCTTCCCAAGTTTGATAAAATACGTGATATTCAAAGGCTCAGTCAAGTTTACACAAAAAGGTAAACATAAGACCTATTATAATAAACTTGTTTAAACCAAGACAAAAAGAGAGTCTTAAAAACAGCAAGAGAAAAATAGCTCATCATGGTCATGGGATCCTCAATAAAATTAGCAGCAGTTTTCTCATCATAAATCATAGGGGCCAGAAGAAAGTGAAATGATATTTTTTTAATTACTGAAAATAAAATAACTGTCAGCCAAGAATTCTATATCTAGAAAAAACTACTTCATTCAAAAATATAGGAAAAATGAAGAAATTCACAGATACATGGAAGCTGAGGGAGTTAGATGCTAGTAGACCTGCTCTACGGGAAATGCACTACGAGCCAGGGAATCCTTCATGCTGAAATGAAAAAATGCTAGACAGTAACTCAAGGCCATATAAAGAAACAATGAACTACACTAATATATAATATTATATCTGTTTGTAACTCTTCTTTTCATTATTTACATGATTTAAAAGACAACTATATAAAGATTATTATAAATCATGTTAATGGGGGGGCAGTGCTCTGGGAAGCCAGACAGCATGGCAGCTGCTCTTCAAAGTTTTTGCCATTGTTGTCTCCACCATGAGTCGCAACTATAATGATGAGCTGAAGTCCTTGGAAAAGATCAATAAAAATTGCTGGAGGATCAAGAAGAGCTTCGTGCCCAACATGCAGGTTGAAGGAGTTTTCTATATGAATGATGCTCTGGAGAAATTAATGTTTGAGGAATTAAGGAATGCCTGTTGCAGTGGTGGTGTTGGTGGCTTCTTGCCAGCTATGAAACAGACTGGCAATGGGGCAGCCCTGCCTGGGATTGTTCATCCATCAATTGGGCTTCCTGATGTCCATTCAGGCTATGAGTTTGCTATTGGAAATATGGCAGCCTTTGATATGAATGACCCTGAAGCAGTGGCGTCCCCAGGTGGTGTCAGATTTGATATCAATTGTGGCGTCCGCTTGCTAAGAACCAATTTAGATGAAAGTGATGTCCAGCCTGTGAAGGAGCAATTTGCCCAAGCTATGTTTGACCACATTCCTGTTGGGGGGGGGGAATCAAAAGGCATCATCCCAATGAATGCCAAAGACTTGGAGGAGGCCTTGGAGATGGGTGTGGACTGTTCCCTGAGAGAAGGTTATGCCTGGGCTGAAGACAAGGAGCCCTGTGAGGAGTACGGAAGGATGCTGCAAGCTGACCCCACCAAGGTCTCTGCAAGGGCTAAAAAAAGAGCCTTCCTTAGTTGGGGACCCTGGGAGCAATCACTATGCAGAAATCCAGGTTGTGGATGAGATTTTCAATGAGTATGCTGCTAAGAAAATGGGCATTGACCATAAGGGACAGCTGTGTGTGATGATCCACAGTGGAAGCAGAGGCTTGAACCACCAAGTAGCCACAGATGCACTGGTAGCTAGCTATGGAAAAGGCCATGAAGAGAGACAAGATTATAGTCAATGACCAGCAGTTGGCTTATGCGTGAATCGCTTCCCCCAGATGGTCAGGACTACCTGAAGGGAATGGCAGTGGCTAGGAACTATGTCTGGGTCAACCGTTTTTCCATGACCTTAACCCATCAAGTTTTTGCCATGGTCTTCAACACAACCCCCGATGACTTGGACCTGCACATGATCTATGTTGTTTCTCACAACATTGCCAAAGTGGAGCAGCATGTGGTGGACGGGAAGGAGCAGACACTGCTAGTGCACCAGAAGGGGTCCACTGACACCTTCCCTCCTCACCATCCCCTCGTTGCTGTAGATTACCCGCTCACCGGACAGTACTCATTGGTGGCACCATGGAAACCTGTAGTTACGTTCTTACAGGCACTGAGCCGGGCATGACTGAGACCTTTCGAACAACCTGTCATGGAGTGGGTCGTGCATTGTCCCAGGCCAAATCTCGATGTAATTTAGATTTCTAGGATGTCTTAGATAAATTGGCAGATATGGGGATCTCAATCCATGTTGCCTCGCCCAAATTGGTTATGGAAGAAGCTCCTGAGTCCTATAAGAATGTGACAGATGTGGTGAACACCTGCCATGACGCTGGGATCAGCAAGAAAGCCGTTAAACTGAGACCAGTCGAGGTTATCAAAGGGTAGGACTTGGAACCACAGGACTGCCGGACCCCACTAACACTCTCTGAAGTGAAAGTGAACGGAAGTGCTCTTTAGACATCAGACTCCAGAACTGACAGGTTCCAAAGTGCACAGCTGAAACTGCTGACAGGGAGGCTGCTGCTTTGGGGAGCCAGTGTTTTAAAATCACTTTGGGGAAGAGGCACATTGTCCCCATTTCAAAAGGGAAAAATGTGCCTCCTCCACTGTCCCCAGATTTAGAGAAAAATCTGTTAGACAGTGGGTAGGCGTCAAGAAACTGCCTTACTCCGTCATACAAATGTTTAGCCATCAAAACGATCTTCTTTACACCGAATTCTGTTTACATCCCGAGAGGTGTCATGAAGAACATTCTATTAAATAATTTGGGAGGATGTTTCTCTTCTTCCCTCGATTTGTCAGTTTGTCCAGTCTCCCACCCATCTAGCCACCACCCCTATACAGAGCAGACCCTAAATATCCTTCTTCCTTGGAGCACACTCCAGGGATTGTGATCAAGATACCAAGTGAATGGGTAGTGAGCCGTGTTGAGGAAGGAGTGGAAGGAAAGGGAGACCCAAAAGAGAAACATTTCATGCCCTTGCTACTTTTCTCATGCTAAATACAAGGCAGAGTTTTAACTGACCTGCAACATGGCATCACTAGTATCTGTCATTATTCAGGACTATCCTGGTAAAATATTTTTGAGTAATGCCGTGCACAGCAGCAGCAAAGAACCCTCACAGAAGACTGAATATCTTTACATGGTTGAATTATTATGAAACCAAAGCTGTCACAGTTAACAGTGACTCTGTGTTGATAGATTTGTCTAGTCTTGTGCCACTTAATCAGATGTCACAGTATATACAATGACACCACAAAGATGTTAAAGGACTGTAGTTGAAGGTTACTAAGGCCTCTGTTGAATCTGAACAGCCAATAAAATAGAGAATTTAATAAAGTTTCATAATATGTTGCTTAAAAATAAATAAATCATGTTAATAGTTATATATTGTATAAAGATGTCATACATTAGCAAAATTGTCCCACCTTAGCTAAACTGACAAAAAAGAGAAAACATGTAAATAACTAAAATCTGAAATGAAATTGGAGGCATTACTACTCACCTTACAGAAATAAAAAGAGTGATAAGCAACTACGTGTACTGTAAACAATTACACACCAGCAAATTAGATAACTTTAGATGAAATGGGACGAATTCCTAGAAAAACATAAATTACCAAAACTGATTCAAGAAGAAATAGAAAACCTTAACAGACCTATATAACAAGTAAAGAGATAAAATCAGTAACAAAAGACCTCCCAAGAAAGAAATGTCTAGAACCAAATGGCTTCATTGGTAAATTCTACCAAACATATGAAGAATTAATACTACCCCTTCTTAAGTTCTTCCAAAGAAATAGAAGAGGAGGGAGCATTTCTAATGCATTCTCCAAGGCCATTATTACTCTCATCCCAAACTCAGATGAAGATACCACAAGAAAAGGTGCAAAGAAAAGATAAAAGTTACCGTGTCCCCTACCATAAATTTCCAATATTCTTCATTTGTTTGTGTAGATCCAAATTTTCAGCTGGGATAATTTTCCTTTTGCTTAAAGGACTTAAACTTCTTGTAGTGTAGGTATGCTGCTGATCAATTTCTTTAAGCTTTTGTATGTCTGAAATAGTTATTTTGCCTTAACTTTTTAATGATATTTTTACTGGATATGGAATTATAGGCCAACAGAGTTTTCTAAAAAATTTCAGTACTTGCTGGATGCATGGCTCACACCTATAATCCTAGCACTCTGGGAGGCTGAAACAGGTGGATTACCTGAGTTCACAAGCTCAAGACCAGCCTGAACTAGAGCAAGACCCCCCACCTCTAAAAATAGCCAGAGCATTGTGGCCAGAGCCTGTAGCCCCAGCTATTCTCTATAGAGAATCGCTTGAAGCTGAAGTTGCTCTGAGCTTTGACTCCACGACACTCTACTGGGAGCAACAAAGTTAGACTCTTGTCTCAAAAAAATTTTTTTTCAGTACTTTTTAAATGTTGGGACATTGTTACTTGCATTATGGATAAGAAATATGTCATCCTTATCTTTGTTCTTCTGTACACTTTGTGTTTGGGTGGTTTCTTTTTCTTATTTTCTCTTCATCATTAGTCTCCTCTATCCTCGTCCTCCTCTTTCTCTTCTTCTTTTTTTTGGGGAGTGTGTGTGTGTGTGTGTGTGTGTGTGTGTGTGACAGAGTCTCACTCTGTTGCCAAGGGTAGAGTGCCATGGTCTAAGTCCAGCTCACAGCAACTTCAAACTTCATGGCTTCAAGCAAGCCACCTGCCTCAGCCTCCCAAGTAGCTAGGCCTACAGGCACCCGCCACAATGCCCAGCTAGTTTTTACTACTTTTAGTAGAGACAAGGTCTCACTCTTGCCCAGGCTGGTCTCAAACTCCTGAGCTCAAGGGCTCCTTTCACCTTGGCTTCCCAGAGTGTTAGGATTACAAGCATGAGCCACTGCACCCAGCTCTTCATCCTAGTTTCTGAGCAATTTGAGTACTAGGTAGCAGCTTAGTGGCGTTTCCTTCATGTTTCTTGTACTTAGGTTCATTCTGTTTGTAGGATCTGTGTTTTTATAGTTTTCATTACATTGGGGAAATTTTCAGCCATTAGTTATTCAAATGTTTTTCGTTTTCTTCTCTCTTTTTTTAGAGACTCTAATTTCTTATACTAGGCTGCTTCAAGCTGCCCCACAGCTCACTTATACTCCGTTCTCTCTTTTTTTATATTCTTTGTTATTTCTGTGTTTCATTCTAGATCGTTTCTTTCTATTAACGTGTCTTTACATTTTCCAAGTTTTTTTCCTTTGCAATGCCTGATCTGTCACTAGTTCTATCATGTCGCCTTTCCCCGTCCGGCAGAAAGGGCGGCACTGTGCGTGTTCGGTATGTGAAGGGAGAAGAGAGCTATAGTAGCTTTAGAAGGAGAATGAAAGAACACGCACACAGTTCAGACTTGGAGGTCACGCCTAGAAGGTAAAGAAAGACAAGAGACAAAGTGCAGTTCAAGAGAGTCAGCAAAGTTGGAGCCGACTTCCTTTATTGCTGGGGCAATATATAGGGGAGTGGAAGGGGCTACATGCAGGATGAGGGAGAGTCCGTTATCCAGGATCAGGGAGAGGCCGTTATCCAGGATCAGGGAGAGGCC
>CAUYQV010042192.1:0-20615 GCA_963574575.1 Galagoides demidoff
GCGGGTGCCTGTGGTCCTAGCTACTTGGGAGGTGGAGGCAGGAGACTCGCTTGAGCCCAGGAGTTGGAGGTTGCTATGAGCTGTGATGCCATGGTACTCTACCCAGGGGGATAGCTTGAGGCTCCGTCTCAAAAAAAAAAATGTTCACAGTATATGTTAACAGTGAACCAAGACACTATGCATTCTCGGGTGGGGGATATATCAAGAGGCTATTCTCAAATACACTAAGATGTTGTATCATTTATATTTATGATATATTTTCCTCTTTCCAAAGTAATGTGGTTGTTGACCTTTTTGGGGTGGAAAATAATAATTGAAATAAACTAAATATCACACATGGTCCTTCTAAATTATCTTTTTTTTTTCTAAATTATCTTATTAAGCTTTTTTTAGATTAAAACTTCCCCTAAAGTTTTTTTTAGGGGAAAATGGTTAAATAGTGGCATGGGTGAAACATGTTTTCAACAAAAGAAGCATGGCATAATGCATTTATAAATCTCTTAATGTAATAAACTCTTACTGTGCACCACTGTAATGGGGACTTGCAAATGTATACTAATTAATACGTCACATAAAATTTGAGGATCCGCATTATCTATATCCAAGTATTTATATAGCTAAAAATAGTATCAAAACTAAGCTGGACCACCTACAGAAGAGATGATGCAAAAATAAAGCTTGGTTCCTACACAAAAAAAATTAATAACTCCCACAAGTATGTGAAATATTCAATTGGTGCTAAATATTTTTGTATATCACTCCTCTTCTAGTAATTAAGCGAGCTCACCCATTCCTAAACCAGGTGTCAGAAAGTGCATTTATGAATGATGTTATAGACACTGGCTATGATCTCAACTGTTGGCCTTCTTGATTCTATGCCTACTAGTAGCTCATGTTATGCTTTTGTAAAAATTGCAAAAAGGGATTTCTCTGGAGGCAGGTGACCTACAAAAAGACATGTCTTCCTCCAGAGTCCAGACTGACAATAGTCCAGGGCTTGGACTTTGGATTGAGCACCTTAACTCTATCTTAGCAAAGTGCCACTGTCCAGGCCCCAAGCTTCACAGCTGGTGATCTGTTGGGTGGTCCTGATGAGCTGCTCTTAAATCTTAGGCTCTTAAATCTTAAATCAAAAGTCTTCTTTTGCATTTTGTATCATGGACCTTTACTTTAGTGTTTCTGTCAACACTTTCATTCTTCACGTCTAACCTTGACTTTCTACAGGTAGTATCAGGAAAAGGGATGCCTGACGTCTTGAATGAAGATAGCTCACACTCCTGGACTATGTGGTGTCAAAGCTATCCTGGTTTTCTCTGTACGTTGCACATCGTTACAGCCTGTCTGATCCTGCTAGGTTTTCAACAATTTAGTCAAGCATATGCCAAGGCCTATATTGTTGAAGTGCAGAGAAGGAGTTAGAAGGTGGTTCATAAAAAGACCAGAGAGAATGTAAGTGCAATTCATGTGGAAAGTTTTTTAGGTTTTTTGGTTTAATTTTGTTGTTTTTCTACTCCATGTGTACAAATCTTATTTATTCATGCCAATAATTCTCTAATATGATAAATTTAAATAATTAATCCTGTCCGCCGCAGAGATTACAGACACTGTGGCAGTAATGAGTTGATATTAAGAATCAAAAATACCACACACTATAAGCAGTTTGAGTCTAAATAAAAAGTCTGTGTTAAAATTATGAACGGTTTAATTGCTAGACAGGTTCTCAGGAAATAAAACTCTGACTTTAAAACAAGAAGACAGCACTGACAGTTATCACATACATCAGATGTGAGTGGCGATTACATTTCATGAATATAATGGTGTCACTAGAACTGAGTGTTTCTTCGGGTCACTGAATCACATTCAGAGAAGAGGCATCTTGGTTTTACCTTGACTACTGTTTCCATTTTTATTAATGTTATAATAGAAAAATACGTCAAATCCAAACCATGACTCATTCCACAGTATCACCTTCTGGTTGGAGTTATGCAGAATATTTCTCTTTGGTGCCCTCTTTGCCGTACCTACATAAACGTCTGTAGTTAGTGTTGACAAGTGCTGATTTCAGCTGCATTATCAGACATATGGAAAATACGGATGGTCACGTGATTTACCCATGTATGTTAGTGTCTTAAACGTGAGCATTCGAAATGGAATATTGCCTTCCAATTATTCCATTTATCCAGATACTTTTAGTTATTAATTCTTTGTAACAGAAAGCCTGATTCTGCAGTGATCCAGTTAATATTTATGTGTGGATTATAAAAAAATAAAAAAGATTAATTTCAGGTATACTGATGATTTCACAGGCATAAACGGTACGTGAATTGCAATGTGTAGCTACAATATATGGTTAATATGATTTAAATTCTATCTCTGATTTCTACTTTGAATTCTTAAGTCTGTAACTACAGTTACTGATTAAACATATCTTGTGTCATTAAGAAAAATGGTATAGCTCTAATGATTCTTGAATGTGGGTCCAAGGGCATAAATTTGTTTTTTAGTTGTTTTTTTTTTAATTTCAGAGAATCTGGTGGTACATTTTGGTTAAATAAATTGTTTTTCTATGGTTTAAGTCAAAGTTGTAAGTGTGCCCACCACCCAGATAATGTGCATTGGACCAATTAGGTATAAATTTACCCACCCCTTCCTCTGTGATTCTACCTATTTTATTTCCAAAGAACATTATTTCTATACATGCACATAAGTGTTGATCAATTAGTTCCAACTTAATAGTGAGTACGTGTGGTGTTTGTTTTTCCATTCCTGTGATACTTCATTTAGAAAAATGGTCTCCAGTTCCACTCAGGTTCCTACAAGAGGTTTTGGTTTACCATTTTTTATGACTAAGTAGTACTCCATGGTATACATCTAACACATTTTATTTTTTTAATGCCAATTTTTTATTATATAATCCCTGTGTTCTGGCCTATATCCAATCTGAATCCCTGAAGGGAAGACTAAAATTATAACCAAAGAAGAAATTTCACATGAAACGTGTTTCATTGAAAATTCATTCAAACAAATAATGATTGTACTCATGATATATTAAATACATATGTATATATGCATATACAACTTTTCATTTATACTTCTGTTAGTATCTGCTCCTTAAGAAAAACTAAAAAATTTAGTTTAATCTAAAATAAGGCTTCACTTTTAAAATCCTGACTGATGGGTGAACTAAAGGATTTCTCAGTAATCTCACAAGGCACATCTCAGGGGGGAGGGTCAGGGAGACTCTCCATTTCTTGAAAACTCAACATCTCCCAACACTTTCATTGCTGGTCGGTCACACATTTGAATTTCCTCACTGAGACAAACCACATTTCTTAGGAGTAGAAGCCTGTTTACAAGGTTTGTGTTACACACAAAGCTAAAGAAACACTTTTTAAGCTTTTGGAGGCAAAAGAAAGAAAGGAAGGAGAAAAAGGACCAAATACTAAGCATATAAATAACCCTCACACAAATTGATTTTGAGGGAGAAGAGGATTACCTAAAAGTCACTCAAAGTCTCTTTCTATCTGATGCTACCTGACCAAGGTCTCTGCCCACCAGCGCTCAGGGTTAGTCAGTGTTGCAGAATCACTAAGCACGGGGGGAACCTCTTATTTAATCTTCTTTATTGGTGATATATTAGTTTTCTGTTGCCTCTATAAGAAATCACAACAAAGCAGTATCTTAAAACACAAATTTATTATCTTACAGGTCTGGATGTCAGACATCTGAAATCATTTTCACTGAGCTAAAGTCGAGGCCTTAGCAGGCCATGCTTTCAAGGAAGGCTCTGGAGGAGAATTGATGTCCCTGTTTTCTCCAGCTTTTGGAGCTGCATTTTTTAAATTTTTTGGCTCATAGCCCCTTCCACCATCCCCGCAGCCAGCAATGTAGCATCGTTTCTGTCTGACTCTCCTTCCATCTGCTTCTGTCACGTGGCCTTCTGCTCTTCTGCAGTATAATCAATCACTCCATCTCAAGATCACATCTGCAAAACCCCTTTACCATGGAAGGTAATGTTCTCAAGTTTCAGGGGTGGGACGTAGACATCATTGGGGCCAATATGCATCTTACCACAAGTGAGAAAGTGGATGTCGCCCTCAGATATCACTGAGTCCTAGTCCTCGTGATTTAACATCTCTGCTTAGTAGCAAACTTGATAACAAAAAGTAAACAGAAAGAATCCTCCCCTTCATTTCTAGAGCTGTCCTGTGCCATTTCTCCTTTCTTTAGGCTAATACTGGCATTTTGTCCCTCTCATTACCTCAAGAGGAGCCACGTTTAAATGGATCTTCCCCTCTACCTTAGTCTTGAGGTATCCTCATCAGGAACAGATTAAGTTTGCAAACTCATCCCAGAAAAAGAACCACATTGCTCTTTGCTGAATATCACTATGGTCACCAGATGATCAAAGGGATTACTTTGAAGCTTAAGTGTAGTGACATTCAACAAGGAAGTATGTAGCACTTTTTCTAGGATAAGTTTGGGAATTAAATTGTTCCACCTCTTGGTTAAGCTACTCTTCAGAATATTTAGTGAGTTCTTAAAAGCAAAATATCCACTCTGCAAGCTTCAGGTGCATATACAACCCCATTTTAACATGTCTTATTTTATTTTATTCATTCATTCATTCATTTTAACATGTCTTAAAGGAACCCAGTGGCAAATATCTTCTGAATCTCCACGTAGCTAATCCTCAATTCCACCCTGAGTTTCCTTTTTCTTAATACTACCTTCCAGGATTCAAGACAGTAGGTCCTTAGCTCTTATCTGGTAGCATAAATTAAATCAAGTAGACAATTTACTATTGCAGGAATTTGTCTCAAAATTCCTATTAAACCATGCTTCTCTCCAAAAACAGCCTCAGCTCACTAGATGGATCATGAGTAAAGAAAAAGAAAATAAATTAAGACTGTGTGTGTGTGTTTCTTTACTGGTGTTTCTTGAAAAGTAATGTTCAATGACATGGTTTAGTTTATGACCTGCTTTCCATGGCCACCCATCCCATTTTATCTTTGCTGTACAGGTGCTATCTGTTATCAAGTACATTGCCTGGCTTCTGACTGAGGGAAGTTTTAGTTAACAAGTTATGACCACTTAAACATTGGCCTTGGTAATGAAAGAAAACAAACAAACACATCAACTATTTAAAAAGGGTCACACCCAAAACCCCATAGGGGTTTAAATAAAACACAGGCAGGCACTTCCACATCCTAAAAGTCCCATTCCAGTAGTTACTGTTTTAGAAAGTGATCACTTCCATCAACCATGAGCCTCTAAAACTCTGCCAGTTTGCGCAGAGGCTCATTCCTCTGCAGACAAGGCCATGTGTAGAGAGCTACACTCCTGCTTCTTAACTAGTGCACAGTAGGCACTCAATAAATTTAGCTAGTATTAATTTAAGAATCTTAAGCAAGATCAAAAAAAGAAAAAGATGAATTAGAACCACATGAAAGCACCCCAAAAACTGTGTGTATAACAGACAAGAACGAACTTGAGACTATGAGGGATTGTCAAATGCAGTAGCTATCTTAAGAAAGCTACAATCCAAATGGAGCCCTAGACTATGGAGAAAGGGGAAGGGGGGAAGATGGGTGAAGAGAATGATATTGTAGGGATCACGCCTATGATTTATCCTATTAGGGTACATGTGAATTCGTCTAAAGGTTGAATATAAATGTCTTAACACAACAATTATGAGAAAGACATGATGGCTCTGTTAGCCAGTTGGATGAAAGTTTTCCAAACTGCATGTGGAAGCAACACACTGTATCCTATGATAGAATTAATGTACACAATTATGATCTAATAAAAAAATTATTAAAAAAAATAAGTAAAACACAGAAAAAAAAAAAAGAAAATGCAGATGAAGTAAAACTCTATGATATAAACCAGTCACCAGAGGGAGAAGATCGCAGAACACTATTTATTGCTTGTTTTCACTTCAAATTGCTCAAAACAATAAATTACATTGTTTTTAAGAAGACCTTCTGAATACTGTGTCTGAGTCAAAATAAACTTGTTTTCTTCACCTTGGTTTTCTTACATCCAGGCAGGAGGGGAACTTAGCAGGTGAAATAAAATTCCCAAATAAAAATTCATGAAGAGTTTAAACTCCAAGCCTTGCACATGACTAGTATTTAAGTTGAATGTATAATCTACTATGTCCCCTCAAACTTTTCAATTTTAATTTTGTCACATAAAGCTGAAATTCCTTGGGGTGTTTCGTGTGTGTGCGTGCATGTGCATGGGGGTGGTATTTGTATTCCACTATATACTATTTTCCTGTTCTGAAGAACAGATACATGGGAAATGGCATTTTATAAGTCCTCTAGATGATCTTGTCCAGAATTTCAAGGATGGAGATTTGACTTTCCATCCAGGTGCCCTGTCCTCTGAAATTGATTTACAGAATCTAACTGCAGAAAATCTGCTCCCACACAATTTCACTGTTGCAGACACTGGGCATCCAGCATTCTCACAGAGGCAAATTGGCAATAGAACAATGAATGATTTAATATACAATGTAGCTGCAAGATGGGACCCCTAATCAAAGATGATGTCTTTAGTCAATAAAACTGATACACAGGAATCAGGTAAAACTAAATTTGAATGCAAGATCTACCACTTACTAATCACGTGACCTAGGGAGCTATTTAATTTATCAGACTGACCTTTTTTTAAAACTTCAGGATGGAGACATAAATAGTACCTTCCTCACACGTTTTGGAGTATAAGGTCTCACAACTAAGTTCATGAACCTGTCCTAGAAAAAGTGTTAAATACCTCATTGCTGAATATCACTATGGTTAACTTTCAAAATACTCCCCTTAGCTGTCTGGTGACTGCAGTGATATTCGGCACTGAGGTCTGTAGCACTTTTTCTAGGATGAGTTCACTAATTTAATGGCCCAGCATTGTAGGATTCAATGAAGTAATTTCAATATGTTAAATGCTAGGATAATAATGCCTGGCATAAAATAAGCATTCAATAAAGCTATTTTCTCTACCTCTTAAACATTTATGCTTTTAAAGTTCCTGGTAGAAATGCTTAGCTATTTATATGCTTGGTACAGTATATAAGTATACACACACACACACATACACACACATATACATATATGAATTGCATATGTATTGGCATCCTAATATAGGCTACCACACTGAATTAATTACGTCTGCTGGTCTACCATAACCAGCAGATGTTTAGTTAACAGCTAATATTAATTATAGGCAAAGAAAAAAAGTAGAAAAATTATTTGTTTAGGTAAAATAATATAATTTATTCAAACCAAAGACAACATTGTATTTACATTTGTGTTCTACTGGTGTGGGTAATTTGAGATATACTTAATACCTAAAGATAATTCATCGGGGAATTCTTTTACATAAAATTTCATTTCTGCATTTTAGCTACCAAGCCATATTATTGTGTGATATTTAATTCATTCTTTAAAATACTAAAAATTTCTTCAAGTAAGTTGACTATGTATGTTACATGCTGAATTATGTCTCTCCCCCTCAAATTCATATGTTGTAGTCCTTATGTATACCCCAAATTCATATGTTGTAGTCCTAATGTATACCCCATATCTTAAACAATGTGGCTAGATAGAGTTTTTAAAGAAGTAATTATGTTAACATGAAGCCATTTAGTGTGACCCTTAGTCCTATTGACCCCTCTGACTGTAAAACATGAGGGCACAGATACATGTCCCAGGTCATGAGAAGAGAAGAGGGAAGATTGCCAACTGCAAGCCAAGGAGAGAGGCTTGATCCCTGACTTCTCATCCCTAGAAGTGTGAGAGAATAAATTCCAATGGTTTAAGCCATCCAGACTGTGCTACTTTGATACGGCAGCCCTAGAAAACTAATAAATTGAATTACACCCATTTCAGAGACGACGGTAATAGAGATTGAGAGACTTGTGTGAGTTCTTTTATTTACTAATTTGCAAGAGCAGAGTGAGAATTTGAATCCCGAGTTTCTAATAATGGCTTGCGTTCTTTCTACCTCACTGCAGTGCTTCTTAACTAATCCGCAGACTTAGGAACACGCCTTTGAAAGAATGAAACGTATGTGGCAAGGCATTTGCTGGCTGGAAAGAAGTCCTTATATAGTTCAGCATGCAGTCCAGGTGTGTTAATAGAATCATGAATTTACATGTCCCGTTCCTATAACATGGATATGTTTCCTGGGATACATTTTTTAAATGCTTATAATCCCAGAGCCATCATTGAAGACCTCCTGTATTAGAATCTCAGACAAGGCAGATGACTGTGTTGAATAAGCTCTATTTTTAATTAAGTTTCCCAGATGATTCTGATACACGCCAGCAAATACCATTAGCAATTACCAGCTATACATTAAGAAGATTATGAGTTTTGAACCAGACACCTATAAATTCAAACTTTAGCTGTTATCATTATTTTCCTAATGATTCTGAGCTTTGGATTCTTCATATAAATTAAAGATGACAGCTACTGTACATAATTGAGTGTGCATGTGTATGTTTGTGTCTACAGATCTATATTGCATGTCTATATTCCCCTTTTATACCATCTTCTTTTAGACCTGGGGTAGGGGCTCTCTGGAAATCTGACTGAAACATATGCTCTCAGCAACTTGGTTCATCTGTGGTGCCTGAACCTTGGCATTCTAGCCACCAAGAACATCCAAAGGCTTCCCTGCCATATGGATTCTCAGTCACACAGGCCATCAGGTTCACATTTGCCTTAATGATTCATAATCCTCCTTTCAAAACGTTATCAGCCCAGAAAAAAATTTATCCATTGAAATCCCAGTAGGACATTCAGATTCTTACTCCAAGCATATTTCTGGTCCAATAGCATTTTTTCCCTTAGTTTGCAGCCAAAATGTACCAAGTCATTTTACAAAGTGCTCGGGAAATTACTTTCAATGTGATGAGCCAAAATCTCATATTGAGTTAGCATTCCATCTATTTCTAGGAGAAATTTTGCAGGGTACTCACATCTCAAGCCTTAAATCATAGCAGATATCAAAGCACCAATCACGGCAACTTTCTGCTCCTTTGTTTCAGACAATTGAAAAGCCACAATCAGATTGACAATCTTAGACTCCGATAGATTGCCAACCAAATGGAATGAGAGTCACTCATTATTCTTTCTGTCACTCTATCCTGAACAATCCAAGTCCAATCTGTTTGCCTTCAGCTCTTTCTAAAACTCTCCTCTCCCTCAGCTCTCCTTTGTGCCATGTTTCTTATCCCACCAGAGTTAAGTAGAACACCTTTTGGAGAAAATCCCATTAGCTCAGACATCTAGCATCTCCTCCTAACAAATCTTTACCAAGAGACAAGAGATCAATAAACAGAATAACTGAGTCCTTTTTAACCAAACTGAATTAGGTAAGTGGTGCTTTCTCTACCTTTGGGGGTGATATTTTACGCTAATGCTTTGAGTGCTTTATATTGAAATAAATCATTATCCAATGTTGGTCTGTCAACCATCACACAAGGATATGCCAGCAAAACATATGGAAAAACTCTCTATCTAAGGGGGCAAAGATGGTTCATCCACTTTTTATATATAAATAAATAAATATATATATATGACTATAATATATATTTATATATTATATATGTTTTAGTATATATACATATACATATAGGACTAAAAAAAAGAAAGAAGGGGATTGTTAATAACTATTGTACATGTAGCTGTGGGGTCATAAAGCTCCCCGTACTTTTAAAGTTTGGAAGTTGATTCTTGTCTATTACTTATTGCTAGAGGCATTTCCATTTTGCATGTTCAGTCTCTCTTGTAAAAAAAATAATAAAACAAACATATGTAGGCAGATATGCTAAGCTTGAGCTTTCACTTGTAGATGGCAGAGAAAATTGACTACTTCTTAAAAAAGAAGTCTTCCTCGTTGACTCTCTATTGTTCTCTATTCCCACATGGCTTTCTCTCCAGATGAGTCTCTTCAATGTAAAACATACGTTCGCAGAGCATTTTAGGTCATTTTTATTGAAAAAATATTAGTTGAACAACAATCATATGTTAAGCAAAAAAAAAAAAAAATCCAAGTGCTGAAAAAAAGGATATGTTCTTTTTCCAATAGAATTTGCATTATACTGTGATCTAAATTCACACACAAAGGAGATAATTTTAGCACAGTGGAGAAGTTTTAGAGTTTTACACAAGATGTTACAGATGTTTAAAAGAACATTATGCCCAGCTTAGTGATGAGAATAAGTAGATGTGGAAATATAAAAGGTAAAAAGTGAGCTCAGAGTTGATTTAGAAAGTGGGGGAAGCAGATGGGAGCATGGGCTAAAGGCAACACCACTGGGGCAGGATTTGTGCTTTATCTCTAAGAACGGAAGCCTTGAGTCTTTGCTGTTCTAAGAGAATGGTAGATGATAAGATTAAAGAAATGGGCAAAGTCCGAGTCACAGAGAAGGGGAAGAATGCCAGCATGAGAAGCATAGATCTCGTCCTAGACAGGAGGGGCACCATGGAAAAGTTCAAAACAGGAGAGTGACATATTCCGTTCATTCTCTGGACGGTCCACTCTGCAAATAATCGGAAGAACGAATTTGCAAGGTGAGTAGGACCAGGTGCACGGAGACTAATTAGGAGGCTCTTGTAACACTTTAGGGGAGAGATAATGAGGACTTCAACTCTCACTAGAGATGCAAATATATAGGAATTACATTTTGAATTATTCATTGAATAAGTTGATTTATTTTTGGCCAATTAAATTATTCCTGAATGTACGTAACTAAAAAGGAGAAGCCTTTCCGGGGATATATTGTGTGCATTAAGATGGACGTGGGATACTTCTTTGAAATCACACTTAGGAATCTCATCTGGTATAATTTTTAAGTATGATGGCCTGTATAAATGTACATTATTTAAAATTATAACAAATAAGAATAAATTTTATTTGGGCACTATCTCTGCTTCCCTATCTTCCTCTGTTAGCTTCTATTAGATAGGAAGAAGAATGACAGTTTTAATACTCATTTACTATAATGTTTGTGCTTATTCTTGGCGGTGCTGGACTTTCCCTTGCTGAGAAAGATGAATTTTTCATGTTGGCTAAAAACTAAATAAAATTAAAAAGAAAACCTGTATCTGCTAAAATATATGTTCCTCCAAAGGTTCTCAACCTCTTTTTGACACATTAAATGTATCTTACTTGCCACCGTCATCTTATTTCCAGCCCTGAAGTCTGAGTAAGGCCCATGTCACATTAACAGTCACTCTTGGGAGCTATTACTGGTAAAATGTCCAAACAATTTATTACATTTGATTCAGCAGCTGTGCTATTTCTGAAACTCCTCTTAAACCCACAGGAGGACAGAGTAAGGCACAAATAAAATTTTCCAAAATCTGTAAGTGTCAGAATTATGATTTTATTTACATTAGGAACCCACATTCCAATATCTAAAAACACAGAGACTCGAGTTTGTTGTTTTAGCCACAGTTAGAGGAAATTTAACTGGTTGTAATTCTTCTGAAAATATTGTAACTAAAAGACCAGGTTTCAATATTAAAAGTTAAATCCATGCTGTTTGATATGTGGAAACCCGAACTTCTTCTTAGTTGTGGGATACTGTCCCTGAGGTAACTTGGAAGATCACTTAATCAAACACAGAGAACATATATGCTCCATTCTCTGTCCTCAGGAATCATCTAGATTATGAAATTGAGATAGTTTGTACTATTGTGAATTACAGAAATAGAGTTCTCTTCAAAATGTTTCTTTTTCTCAATTAATGAAGAATAGTGATAACTATTTATGAGGAAGAATGAGGACGAACCTCTGTTGAGGGCTTGTAGATTAAAGCCATTTCAAAGACCTAAGCAAGTCAGATCCTTATAACACATTCGCATACGTAGCTCTTGCCACCCTGGTATCCCCCCAAACAGATATAGAAATTGATAAGAGTCTGCACACCCGGCTGGGACAGGCTTGATGTGCTGTATTTGGTTTGTATAAAAAGCGAGGCACCCAAGGGACAGTGAATAGAAAGAAGAATAATATTTATTTATCTCTTGCACTGAATATTGTGTTATTAATCCTCCCTACAACATAACTATTGAGATAACTGTTATTTAAGTATAATTACGAACAAATGAGAAAACTGAAGGGTAGAAAGATTTCGTAGCATACTCCATGTCATGTATAACTGGTATGCCATTTTGGATGAGTTTTCTTAAGTCAGCAGCTACTGTAGGAAAAGGAATCTTTGGTACGTCCTATCCAATAGGACTAATTTTCATAAGCAGACCTTTCAATATTATCTAAATTATAAATTTCTAAATAACTTTCAAATTAGAAAATACTATGAATTTGGAGAAATATCTATTCTTAACTATTTTTGAGCCTAACTCCATCTCTGATACCTATTGTACTGCTAACATATAGCCCCGAGGTAAATCTGGGCTAGTATAGGATTTGGAAATAGGATAGGTAGTCAGACAGATTGGAGTATGAACTATGTATGGTTTGTTTGTAAGAGGGCACAAGAAAAAAAAAAAAAGATTTGTGGAGGCATACATTAACGAATCTAATCCATTCCAGAAAGGACCATGAATCATTCTGAGTAAATTTTTCATTCGCTGAAAACTTCACTGTAACTTAATGATCTATATCTCAAATTACTTTCATCACTAAACCGATTTTGCTACTTAGTAATGAAAGTTATTCTGTTTCTTACTTAAAAATCTAGAAGAAAAACGTCTTTCCCTTTTAGTAAAATTATGATTCCATTAACTCATTATCTATACAATATATATTCTTTTCTTGGGCTAATAACAAAGAGAAGGATGGTAATATATTAGACATTGGGAGAGATTGGAGTATAATTGGGTCATGATATAATCTTTTGGATTTAAATCCACAGTGAAAAGTAAATCCCCATTTTTCACATTTTAGTAGCATAGATATACTATATTTGATATTTTAAAATTATTTGGCCCAATACTCTAAGAAAGGAAGTACACTTAGTTGTGTGTATTACACATATATATGTATAGACAAATGTATATGCATATATATATCTTAAAATATATATGTATATACATACAGGGTGGCCATTGCACATGAACTTTATGGCCATCCTGTGTGTGTATATATTTTTTTAATATATATATAATATAGGGCATTTTAAAAATATCAGTTAAAAAATTAAACCACTAATTTATCTTTAATTTAAGCCAGGTGCGGTGGCTCACACCTGTAATCTTAGCATTCCAGGAGGCTGAAGCAGGTAGACGGCTTGAGCTTCAGAGTCTGTGGCCAACCCAAGCAAAGTGAGCCCCATTCTCTACTAAAAATAGAAGAAAAGACTAGCCAGGGGGCCTATAGTCCCAGCTACTTGGGGGATGGAGACAAGAAGATCACTTCAGCCCAGGAGTTTGAAGTTACTAGGATGCCACAGCACTTTACTACAGGGTGACAGAGTGAAACTGTCTCAAATAAATAAATAAATAGATATCTTTAATTTAGAAAATTAAAGTCTCTCATAATTTGATTGTGGATTAAGCATATCTTTGTTGTTTATGTTATTTGTTATAAAAACATTTTCTATTTTGACAGAACTGCTTCTACACAGCTATGTCAAAACAATGTTGTCAGGATATTTCTTGTCATGTGATAATCTGGGGCTTGAATCCAGAGATCCTACTGTGTATGATCTTTCGACTGTGTAAAGTTCCAAAGTTTAAGGATACATACTGATAGTCTAAACTTTTATATAATTCGAGCCATAAACCATAAGTTCAGTAAAAATTTATAAGCTGTATCAGCTAATTATAAGGATCATGAATTAGGATCTGAGTCTAAACAGCTAAATAGATATTTAAGACAAGCATAGCCATGTGTCTATTTGATGTTCGATAATCAGTAACATTGTTTTTGAGTGTTGAATAATGTTAAAACAAATATATATCTCCAATTTATTTAAAAAATTAAATGTTGTATATACTTATATCAATATATTGCCCCCTGTGTGAGTAAAAGGCAGTATTCAGTTTCATAATATTAACCTCTCTTTGCCTATAGCTAATCATATCACCCAAGTAATTAAGAGAGAATTAAAATGTCTTATTATCCGAGATAACAAGATATCACCTATTTCTTGATGACTTCCCTCAACCTTCTAGACTTTGCACTTGAACTGCCTTGAACCATCTATATGTCCCTCATTAATTAATGGGATTCCTTGGAACCTTAAGTACCTAAGCTAGAATTATTTTTAGTCTTATGTACTTCTATTGCCTTATCCTTTACCTGAAAAATGTATAGTACTGTCAGAGGCCCTGAAAAAAATCACACAGATATCATGTGTTCATGCATACAATCTAAGATCAGATATAAGGATATGTTCATTCTATGCATATTACTCAGGAGAGAAAAATAAAATAAGTTTTTCTTAGCCGGGTTAACAAAAGACTTCACCCACACACTTAAGTTGAATCTAATTAGGCAACAGATCTAACTTCTAGCTTATAGGATATTCAAAATACAGAGGTGCAAGTTAAATATCACCAATAAATAAATAAATAAATAAATTTAGAAAAGGAGAGACAACTAATATTATCTCTTTTGAGCCAGTGTCATTAATAAAATTAAAGAAGACCTTTTTAGATTAATAAAATCAGGACATAACTAAAGGCAACGTATTGACATGTATTGGATCACAGTTCAATCCAACCAACAGTGAAATAGCTTAAGAAATAATAAAGGGGAAATGAACATAGTCAGGGTATTTAGGTGACACTGCGAAATTACTATTAATTTCTGTTAAGCATGATAATATTATTAAAATTATATAATGAAATGTCTATTTTTAAGAGATGCACATGGAAATATTTAGGGGTAAAATAGTTTGATGCATGTGTGTTTGTATTATTGTATATACACACTTATATACACAAGCATCTGACAATTAAGTTTGTGAACTCATCCTAGAAAAAACACTATATACCTCACTGATGGCTTTCACTACAGTCACCTTCAAAGTACTCCCCTTGGGAAGTTATTCATCAATGCCAGCACCTAATCCATCCTTCCAAGCAATTTTGGAGCTCTTTTTTTCTGGAATGGACACAAGAGCTGTCATTGTGCAGGTCATTAATTTCATGAGCTTGTCACAATGTGCTTACATTGGAAGCACTATACAAACAACTTAGTAAAGTTTCATGACTTTGATATATCTGTGTCTCACAGCTGTGTTCATGTTGACATGTGGCAGTGACTTGCTGAGTGGCGTTCATTATTATTTCATGTTTTTTGTATGCCATATGATGACAGCTCTGATGGCCACTCCAGGAAAAAAGTTCCAAAAGTGAATTCAAAGGGTAGACTAGGCACTGTGTTAAGAGTGTAACTTCACAAGGTGAGTCCTTAGAAGGTGACCACAATTATATTCAGTAATGAAGTCTGTAGCACTTTTTCTAAGATGAATCCATGAACTAAATTGTCAGACATCATATATACCTAATATATAGAAAGAGCTTACCTTAAACTATACAGGAAAATAATTAGTGAAGGATCAGAAACTAATGAATTAGATGATAAGGTTAAATATTTATATCTACTATCATTCTATACATTTAAACACTTTCATAATTAAATAAAAGAAAACAAGAAAAATCTTAATTCCAGTTACTAATAAAACATCAAGAATTGTGATACACATACCAATTTCCAATGATGCCTAAGGTGGAGAGTGAAGGAAATATAATTTGATAAATACCATCACATCTAGACTGAACTGCTGTAACTAAATAAGGAATAGGATACATGGAAAGGTAAGCAAGTGCTATTTATGGGTAGAGTAGAAGGTTAAGGCACACATAGCATAAGAAAAATCATTTGCTGTGATGGATCATTCTGACCAGTGTGCAGTGTGGGTATCAGTTATTATTTATTCATTCAACAAACATTTAAGGCCATACCTCATTTAAATCTGTTATGATATAAATATTAATGAGATACAGAAAAGGGGTAAAACTGGCACATAACAATACTACAGAATTATTATAGTTGAAGTATGAGTGGATAGTTATGATGGCAGACAGGAGGTAGTAACTAGTTTGCCTCATTGTCTAGAGTGTCTTGAAGAAAGAGCATAAATTTATTATTTGAAGAAGAAGAAAAATATCCTAGGAAGAGGGAATAATACATAAAAGTATCTAAAGATGAGCAAGAAAATTTCATGCATATTAGAAATTTAGTGTGGGGTTTGCAGGAACATTTAAGAGATAATGATAGGAAAGTTTGGATCAAACTGTGAAGACTCTGCGTGTCAGATTGAAGAATTCATGTACAATTTGATATTCTGTTTTAATTTCAGCACACAAAACTATGTAGGATATCATGGAAATCTAAAAGTAAGAAGCCTAGCATTAATTTTATTTGTGTAAAATTTTTTCCTCCAGAAGAAATTTACACTGTAGAAAAAGCAAATAAAATGTTTTTAAACTCTAAAAATGGACTGAGTTCCCAGGAGAATTACAATATAAACACTATTGCACTCTTTTTCACTTCCTTCTCTTTGCCTGGCCACAGGGGAATGGACTGAATAAGAATATGCTACTTTTCTAGCTTTGCTTCTCTGCACAAATTGGGACTTGCTGGCAGAAGAAAGAAATGACAAGTCTGAGATGTGTGGCAGCCATCCAGATTGTCCAAATGTCTACAAATAGGGCTGAGAGGTTAACCCAAGCAGATGACAAAAATTTCAGCTCTACAAAAGTTAATCCTCTCTAACTAATGACCAGTCTTGAGATGCTTGGGCCCCAGGCGATAGTTATCTCACCTCCAACGGAAATAATGACCTATAATTTTAATAACAGTTAAACACTAGGAATACTTTAAATGTCCAACAATAAAATAATGGTAAAATAAATTACTATGCATCCCTCAAGAGTCATGTTACCCATACTTTAACACATTTGTTATTATTAGTGATATAAAAAAATCTTCATGACATAAATTAAAATACATATATGCATACACCATATGCAAAATATACTTACATGTACACAGAAAAAAATATATATATATATTTTAAACAAATTAACAAAAAATGTGTGTTAGTTCTGAGTAATGGGATTTTGAATGGTTTAAATGTTTTTCATAATATTTTCACGTTAAGCCTAGATATAGAAATATTTAACTTATAATGTTCTATAATAAAGATGACTATAGGCAAATGCCTATATGGCTCTGGCCAAAAAAGCCATTTGAGGGAGAGCAGTGAAAAGGCTTTGTGCAGGCATACGTGTGAGAAACTGAGGCAGAATCCCATGTGGCCAGGTTGGTTGCGAGCCTAACATGACCAAGGCTTTGACTGGAATAGCATTTAAGGCTGACTTTATAAGGCCAATGAAGAAACCCAATGGAAAACTGGCCAGATATCCATCAGTAACCTTTCCTGATCTGTGGTAAGTGATGAAGGTTACTTGCTGACAGGTCTGGGAATGGAAATGTGCTCGGGGACCTCAAGAGAAGAAGAATTTACCCAATGTATACAGGTATCTAATGGCACAGATGAAACTTGGGCTCATGAAAGGCGTTTGAAAAGTCCAGTCTAAGAATTCCTTATAAAAGGCTCCAGCAAAACCCCCCTGATTTAAGGCCTACATGAGAGCAGAGGTTTGCACACAAATTCCTGTATTCCCAAGAAGTTTCTTTATGCTGTGCTTAAAGATTCAAAGTAACAGCCTACAAACGGCAAGGTCAGCAAGGGCAGGTATTCAATCTACCCTGTTCCTCCATAGCCTGAGGCTTCATCAGATAAGAACAAAGAAAGTAATGGGTAACAACCTGTTTTCCATTAAGTTATGTTAAATTGGGTTATGCTGATAGGGTCATGTCCAAAGGTATATGTTGAGTGGATTATCAGAAGCTACTTACAGCTCGGATAGTTCCATGATGTTTAATTGGATCCATGAGGCATTGCTGTATCATGTGCATGTACAATTCCCTATATAAACCAACTGCAAATAAAGAAGCTCGCCATTTTGCCTGAGCGAGCAGATGGTCACCTTTATTTAAAACACAATTTCAATAAATGTGCTTATTCTCCCCGACATTGCTTTTCTGTGAGACTCTGATGGCAACAATGACAGATACATAGATACATAAATAGACAAAAATAATCATTGCATTGAAATGATAAAGAGAAAAAGACCTCAAGGAATTAATTTTCAATAGAAGAAAAAATTATGGAAAGGAAGGGGGCCTTACTTAGTAAAATGAGTTAAATCATTAACATTCCAATTTTCTAGCATTTGAAGATAAGGTATATCCAAAAATTGTGACAGTCCAGTTTTCTGATGTGTGACACTGTGATTACACACAAATTTTAGGAGTCATAAGTCCATGAGATGTTCAAGTAGTATATGCAGTTATCCAAGGAGTCAAGTTTGGGCACAGCCCATTCATTGAATTGTGTGCCCTCATGGCTTCAAGAAAAGTACAGAAGGAATTACTTTTATGTTCCATTAACCTCCCATTAAGTTATCCTTCTTTCTTTCATTCTTGAAAAAGATACTTATGAATAACTATTGTGTGTCAGGCACTAGGCTAAGCCCCATAGATCAACTTATAACAAGAGTTAGGAAGTCTTTTTCCCCTCACAAAGACTCTAATGCCTTCAATCACGACCATGAGGTTGTCTTTGCCAAGACAAACAGAACACGTATCTCAGTGACCTCCCAAGCAGTCTGTGCTGCAGAGAAGCCACAAGGCTTCTGTATTTAGATTAGCAGTACCACTGACAACAGTGAAACTGCCCTTACAAACTGATAAAGGGGTAAGAGGCAAGACTCCAAACTCTGAGCAGACTCAGCCAAAATAATGATAATAATCAGCCACTGTCCCTTGATTTGCTTGAGAATAGTCCCTGCCCCTTGTTTGCTTCTCTATAATTGCTACTTTGGAGGGCACAGCTGGTAGTTGTAAAGATTCTTAACTTTTTTCAATAGATACAACATCATCTGTTTAGAACCTAGGCATAGTGTTTGAGCTTTCCTCCAGGTCCTGCGTTCCAGTGGATTGACTGATCCTTCCAGACCAAGGAACGGATTCAACTGGTCTGGTACCCTCCACTCAAGGAACTACATTTCAGTTGATAGGCTGACCCACTTAGACAGTGGCCCATACAAAATGACCGATGGTTCCGTCCTGAAACCGGCCAGTGAGCAGATCCTGATTGCCTAACCCTGTGCCCACCAAACTGCCTTTGAAAACCCTGTCTCCTCCACTCTTGGGGAGGCAGATTTCAGAATTTCCTCCCATCCATTTCTGCACTTAGCATTATGCTGCTAGCTCTGGATATTGGTTTCATCTTGGGCAGCAGGCAGTTAGACCTGGCTGGGTAGCAACAGTATCAGCAGTATCAATTATATTTCTCAAGGGAGGCAGGAAAAGGGGAGGGATAAGCAGAAGAGATTAACTTGTTGCCAAATACTTTCAATCCCATTTCTTTTCTATGGTGTGCTATACAATCATTTAAGAGCCCAGGCGGAAATGAATCTCAGGAAAAGGTTAAGTTACACAGAATTTCTCCACTTATAGCAGAAGGGTTAGGTGATTCCTCAACTATGCAATACTGAAGCTAGCAGTTGTCAGGTGAAAGCATTGTCTTTGTACCCATTATGAGTATCTTTTGCCTTGGTGTGGACTGCTGGGAACCAATCACCTATTACAGTTAAGCACAATTGTCTCTGATGCCACTTTACTATAATAGAAGCTTTCCATTTTTTTTTTTTTCCTCATTTGAGACCACTCTACCAACAGTCAAGGCAAAGCTGGATGCATCAAGAGGCAATGGCTCTGTTGAACTGTGATATGATCCCTTCCTAGTAAATTTAAACTAGGTTAATAGTGAGGCTCTCTGTAAACGTGTAATCACACATTAGTTCTTCAGAAGTGGGGATGGGGGACATCAAGAGACGGAAATGATTGTTTGACATGAGTCTTTCTTGGATCTCCAGAAATGTACTAATAAGGCAATTTAGGTTAAAATGAGAATGGGGAAGCAATAAACAACAGTCAGCAAGGACGCAGGGTCAGGGGCAAACGTCCAGGAAGACTTTAACCAAAGAGAGGCAGGTGCAACATTCTACTAAGTGATAAGGAAAATGGGAATGAAGAAGAGGTCATCATAGGCATAACTTGCCATGGGAAATGAGAGGTGTTATGATGCAAATTGTTTTCTTTCCAGTTCACATTTGTTTCCTTTGCCTCCGAAGACTAAAAGGACAGTGATACTGAAAATACCTCCCCATTCCACAAAGGATTGCATTAATTTTGTTATTTCTGAAGGCTTCTTTTTTAAAAAACCTGCTTTAAAGCAGAACTTAGTTTTACAGGTGGAAAGCAAAATTTACATTTATTCTTTTCTTAAGACAATGAAACCAGGGAAGCCTGCCAGAGGGAAAGTTCATGTGGTAAGCTCAAGATTGACGGTAGTCAAAGACTTGCCCCTTTAAGAACCCAGACCAAAAAGAATACAAATTTTGGATATAATGATTTCAAACAGTTTAAAAATTATTTTCTTAGGGAAATGTAGTCTAACCTTCTAAATGATTATTGTAAAAACAAGTGCT
>CAUYQV010042195.1:0-27248 GCA_963574575.1 Galagoides demidoff
ACTGTCTTAACACAATAACTAAGAAAATGCCGTGAAGGCTATGTTAACCAGTTTGATGAGAATATTTTAAATTGTACATAAAACCAGCACATTGGACCCCATGATTGCATTAACGTACACAGCTATGATTTAATAAAAAAAAAATTCACTCAAGAATGGCAGGTTGGTTGCATAGGAAAGCAATCTGATTGAATTATTTCTGTGAAGATATCCATGACTGCAGCCCTCCTCTCCCTGTGGATGTCCGTTACATGATACTAAGCCCTCTCTTTTCAAAGTAGCTGGCCTTCAAGCCATCTGTAGTAGAATCACCTGGGTGCCTGTTATGATCGATTGTATGTTTCTGGACCTTCCCCCACTCCTATCAGAATCAGAATCTCTCCCAATGGCCTCCAGGGATCTGTAGTTTAAGCAAGCCTCTTTGATTCATACACACCCGAAAGTTAGATAATGGATGGAGTATGGAGTAGAGATATTTCGGATCTTTGAGTAGCGAGGTCTTCGCAGTTAAATAACCCCCTTTGCACCCAAGAAGCACTCAACTTCCAACACAGGGCAACCTCGCCAGCACTTAATACATGCTCATTATGCAGCATTGTTATCATTCATGTTTTAACAAGAGAGAAACTGAGGCTCAGAATGAATAGGTGACTTCCAAAAGCTCACATGGCTTTTAAATGTTGACTCTAGATTTGGAAGCCCAGAAAGCCTACTGAGAACTTATTTCAAATATCAGGTTAAAACCTGTCTCAATCCCAACTTCTCAAACTTGAAAGCCTGTGAAGACATCCCTAAAAGGAAGGAGAGAGAGAGAGAGAAAACCCCAAACTGACTCTGACTCAAGTCATGAATTACTTAGAACACTACACCGTGTGTCAATGCTCATTGAACATTTTGGGCACCAATTGAGGCTGGTTGGATGTATTATAGGTTTGCCTGAGAAGGCTCAGAACCTTGAAACTGTTCCCTTTTGTGCTTTGATTACACATTCATTCTGACTTGAAAAAGGATTATGTTGTAAGGAGCCACACACTCCCTCCCAGCGGCCGGTTGTAACTGTTTCCATCTGTAATGATTGTTTAATGACTATTTAAGAAAGTGCTGCCTGAGGTTCTCTAATCACCCAATTTTTATTAAGCGCTCAAAGAAATCACACAGGTTCAGCATTGCCTAATTGACAGCAAAGCTGCGAGTTGCACAGAGCCGACTTCCTTCAGAGGGGAAACCGCAATGCTGACGACAACGTGGTTCCCCAAAGTGGGAACCTCTACAACACAGAGGGGAGTAGCACCCTGATTCCCCCAGAGACAGAAAAAGCAGGATTGAAGAGACTGACTGACAGGAGAGAGAAGCAGGGACCAGGAGGAATCGATGTTACCGAGAAGGTCTAGCAAGGATTGCTAAGGAAATTGGAGTCAAAGACTCTCTTCTCCCCCTATCCTGATAAGCATCCTGGAGATCCAAGACCCCTTCACCCCAAAGACTGTGAAAACATTCAGTCCCATTTAGAATGAGCTCTGGAGCTGAGTAGTTCCACCAACAGTTACTGAACCAGCCGCATCAAACTTGTTGGTCTGGAGCCATTACAGAGATCTAGAAGCTTAGAGTCCCAGGGAGGCACAGGTGTAATACTGCGGCAGTACTTACGTTTATGAGCCTTCCCTGCACTGCACACTGTGAAGTGCTTTGTAAACGTAATTGCAGGACACTGTTCCCATTTCCAGATGAGAAAACCAAGACTTCAAGTAATCCTGGAGCCAGGATTTGAACTGAGTGAGGTTTGGCTCCACAGCCTGTGCTCTTAACCACTCTGCCATGCGAAAACTTAACTTAGTGTTGTGCATATGAAGAGTGTGTGCAGGTGTGCTCAGGTGTAATGGGATCGTGAGAGTGAACACTTAGCCCAGGTTTGATTCAATTCTACACCTACCCCTTACTAAACATGAAGCCTCTGGCAAAGAATTTAATCCTTCTTGGCTTTAGTTTTCCAATCTCTAAAATGGGTTTGACACTAGTAACCAGATAGTAGTGTCTTAAAATGAAAGGGGATAAAGTATATAAAACATCCAACAGAGTGGGACATGTGGTAAGTGCTCAGTTAATATTGTCTTTCTTTCCTTTCCGGATGCTTTTTAACCCAAAGCAGAAGCAGGCCCAGAGTACACAGGGGAGCAGAACTCCCATGCACTGCTGGTGGGAGTATAGACAAGGGCAGCCACGGTGGGCAGCACCCTGACACTGCTTAGTGACAGTAGAGTAAGAAAATGCAGGCAGATCCCGGAGGGACAGGCACGAGGTATTCATTGCAGCGTTGTCTGTAACAGAGGGGAGTTGAAAGCAACCTAGCTGACAACCAACTGGAAGTGAGTGGTAGGAGGATTACAGGAGGGGTGTCCATGGACCATACTATCTGAGGGGATAATGCACGATGTACACATGAACAAGGACAGAACTGGAAAACGTAGTTTTGGAGTAAAAAAGTAAATGTCCAAAAGAGATCTATCCCTCAGTTTCACTCATGTAAATAAACTTGCACACTCAAAACAATATTATCTGTTTTGCAGTAACGTCCATGTATCAAATGCACAGGTGAATATCTCTGTGAATAACATCTGCACAAAGATGCCCACATCTAATTGCCCAGAACTGTCAGGTTAGATGGCAGATGGAATTAAGGTTGCAGAGGGAATGCGGATTGCCCATCAGTTGACCTGGAGATGGGGACATTAGCCTGGATAATCCAGGTGAGCTCATCGTAATAGTCACCAAGTGCTTACCAGGGACAGGGGAGAGAGGTTGAAAGTGGAAGCATCATGCAGGTAAGAAAGACCAGCACAGCCTCATCTCTGGTGAGGAAGACAGGAGGAGGCCAGGGGCCAGAGAACACGGGCAGCCTTAGAAATCTGGAAAAGGCAAGAAAACAGATTCCTCCTTCAGCATCTCCAGAAGGAACACAGCCTTTCTGACAAACGATTCCACCCAGCGTGATCCATTTTGGACACCTGATCTCCAGAACGGTAAGATAATAAAGTGAGTTGTTTAGGAGTCACCCCAGGTACGGTCATTTGCTAGCACAGCAGCAGGAAACTAATGGCTGTCCAGCATGTGTGTGAGCTGGCAGCAGAGGACGGCTGGAGGGAAGGACCGGGAACACAGGTGGCGCAGCATGGGGGCCACAGGTGACACACACCCTGCAGAGTCTGGCTTGCTGACTCAACCCTGTACCTGAGGGGAAATGAAAGAGAAGGAAAAGGGGAAGGGAGGGAAGCCACATCTCACACTGTGCCCCCTCCCCCTGTGTCCAGCCAAGTGCCTCGTGCTCCAGATGTGCTACATAAATACACACATGGTGCACACTAATAACCTGAAAGGGAGGTCGACAGGAAAGAAAAAAATGTTAAATAGGGAGGACCTGTAAGGGAAGTGTGCAAAACGTTTAAATCACATTAAGGAAAGGTTAGATTAGAACAACTTCCAGAGTTGTTTCTCTTCTGGGCCACACTAACCCAAAGCTACTTCCAGGTTGGACACAGAAGTTTACTGAAGATAATCAGGCTTGCCTTCAAGAAAAGTGGTTTAACACCAATTTTACATAATCTCTTCCAGAAAATATTTCCCAATTCATTTTATGAAGCTAATATTACCCTGGTACCAAAACCAGATAAAGACAGTACAAATAAAGAAAATTACAAACAAGTATCTCTCACAACCTTTGATGCAAAATTTCTCAACAAAGTATAGGCAATTATAATCTAGCAGTATATGAAAAGAATTATATACCATGACCAAATGGGATTTATTCTAGGTATGCAAGGCTGGTTCTATAATTGAAAGTCAATTAATGTAATCTACCATATCAACAGGCAAAAGAAGAAAAATCAAACGATCATATCAATTGATACAGAAAAAGCATATCATAAAATCTAACACCAACTCGGCTCGGCGCCTGTAGCTCAAGTGGCTGGGGAACCAGCCACATACATGGAGGCTGCCGGGTTTGAATCCAGCCCAAACCCACCAAACAATAATGACAACTATAACCAAAAATTAACCAGGTCTTGTGGCGGGAGCCTATAGTCCAGCTACTTGGGAGGCTGAGGCAAGAGGATCCCTTAAGCCGAAGGGTTTGAGGTTGCTGTGAGCTGCGATGCCATGGCACTCTACCCAGAGCAATAGCCTGAGACTCTGTCTCAAAAAAAAAAAAAAAAAAATCTAACACCTACTCAGGGTAAAAATTTCTGAGGTAAACTAGGAATAGAGGGAAACTCTCTCAACTAGATAAAGACCATTTACAAAACACCAACAGCTAATGTCATACTTAATGGTGAAAAATTGAATAAATGCTTTCTCACCAAGATTAAGAACGAGGCAGAGACACCCATTCTTACCACTCTTATTCCAAAAAGTGTATTTATTGGGCCTTCCTGGATGATTTCCCAACAGTAGGAGCCGACATCTGAGCCGCCAGCTCTCTTTGAGACAGCCGAGCACTGCAGGGACACAGCACATGGACCCCACCTATATCTGGGTTTCTAAACTACCCAGATAAGCTGGGCACCATGTGACCCACACCTGTAATCCCAATACTCTGGGGAGCTGAGGCAGGTGGATCACCGGAGCTCACAAGCTTGAGACCAACCTGAGCAAGAGCGAGACCCCCATCTCTACTAAAAGTAGAGAAAGTAGCCAGGTGTCATGGTAGGTACGTGTAGTCCCAGCTACTTGGGAGGCTGAGGCAAGAGGATCGCTTGAGCCCAAGAGTTTGAGGTTGCTGTGAGCTATGATGCCACCACAATCTACCCAGGATGACAGAGTGAGACTCTGTCTCCCCCCAAAAATTAAATAAATAAATAAGTAAACTCTCCAGATAGCAGCATTTCAGTCTGAAGCCTCTACCACAAGCCTAAAGCTCACAAGCTTTAATTTTTTAATAAAATATTTCCCCTTAGCATTGATTATTGGATTCAAACCCTCACAGCATCCCTTTATACTTTTGAAGATAAAGAGTTTCCAAAGTTACCATCATCAATCTATCCTCAGCTAAGAAAAGAGAATGCAAATTGCAAGCTGTTTCATACTACCTAATATGGGAATAAGAGTTTACCTTTCATAGCCCTCCACAAATTGCAAAATGCTTTTTGTTCATTAGCTCATCAGATCAAATCCTCTCCTCTTGGCTTTCCTTGACCTCCCCCCTCAACCCTGGCAGAATCGATCACTTTCTCCTCTGAGTACTTATAGCACTTTGCAGGTGAATCTACTGCTTCGGCAGGTATTTTCTAGGAAAGCAGGTACTTTTCAGGTCTCTGTGTGCCCTGCTAGATCTGGAAGGACCATGAGGGGATTAATTTAGCATCTTTTCCCCTAGCATGGGCTCTAGCGTGGAGAAGGGGCCCCATGATGGCATTTGGGTGTGGTTCCATCACAAAGAAAGTATTATTGGCACCCAGGACAGACTCAGTAACCGAAAGCTGTAGTAAAACATCAGAGAGATGAGGACAAACAGCTCAATGGCGACAGAGCTGGGCTTTGACACAGATCTTTAGCCTTTCATTGGGGTAAACAAATGCTTTTTCACCTGCTGATGTCCTGCCCTATAGCTCTGGAGGGACCATACCCCAGGAAAGCAGCTAAGAGCTTAATTCCTACCTCTGCACGGTAGCTAAAGAGAAAGCAGCAGCCTTGATCCTGTGGTGCGGAGATGCAGAAAAACTGCGGAACATCGAAAAGCCTCTGAAAACAGAATGCAAACCATGGGGCCCAGCCTACCACAAGTTCAGCAAAGTTTCCCCGCATTGAACTCTGAACTTTGAGAAGTCTGGAATCTTTAGCAATTGCTTCTTGCCCGCAGGACAGATGCAGCTAGTCCCATCCCTTCTGGGCATGCCCTTAGCTGCGATCCTCATTGAAGTTCCTGTGCTGCTGCTTTCAAAACTGCTCACATTCCTTCACTCAAGCGTTCTCAGCACTTACGGTGATGGGGAATACTTCAAAGGGTACATCTTTACTTTATCAAATCTGATCTAATTTTGCAGATGGAATCAAAGAGGTTCATTTTGAGTCTAGTCAAGTTTGCCAACCATCCCGGAGAGGAGGCATCAATGCCTTGTCATCTGCATAATTAACCCAAACAGAGAGGCCCCAAAGGCACCGGGGTCTTCGGCCATCCAGTCCTGGGGACCCCTGGGCAGAGGCAGGGGCCTCCCTCTGAGGAAGGGGGATGCCTGAGGAAGAAAGGGACGGATCTCTGACACTCTGGGACCCAGTTGTTCCTTCTCCACCGCAATCAAAGACTGGATGGGTGTTCCGGGGAGTTCAATAAAGACAGAAAATATAATGAGCGCCAGTGTGCTTGGCGGTCTTTAGAGAGCCCAGGACGCGGGCAGCCAAGGCCCCGGGTATTAACCTTCACCCTTGGCTATGGGAACAATTATACTACTCTTCTCCCAACCTGGCACTTTTTATAAAATCCAAAACTTGATGTCAGTGCTAATTTGCCCCTAATACCTGCGTTTGAAGCTGGATCCAGGCACAGATTCAGCTGCCTAACCAGACGGTAATTTCCAACTGGGCTATTATAATTCTTACAGTAAAATGTCTATCTGCACACAACACACCAGGTCGCAGGGGAAAGCCATTGATTTTGGTGTTCAGAAAAGTTCTCTGTGGCTCAGAGAAGAGACATTTCTGGCTGGTTTTACTTTATCATGTATATATATATTATATGTATGTGCACAGGGGCAGCCATCTCGCACTGAAATTTAAAAGGCAGGCAAGGGGCTTGGGGCTTCGGTTCTCAATGTCCTCAGCCCTGGAGTCCCCATTTTAAAGAGCTCTTCAAAAACTCCCACACGCAAGCTGCCCCCGCACCCTTGCCTTTGGATGTTGGAGAGAGTCACGCTCATCTGCCAGCCTTCAGGAGGTCTGTAGGAAACGATTGGGGAGCTTTTGTGCCAGGTCCATGCAAATCGGCCATGAAAAGGCTCCACGGCCCAGATCTCTGCCCACGCATTCTGGTCATCAAGAGAGTGGGCGGCATTCTCCTTTCCTACGGAGGAGGAAACCAGGCCAGGCCTACAGGGGGCAGAGAACCTCCCCGGGTTGCTTGGCCTCCCCCCCACCACCCTTGCTATGAGCTGGCCCACTGGCACTGCTGCAAATGCTTCCCTGCCCAGATCTGAGCGGGCCCCACTTGCAGCCCCTTCAGTGCCTTCCAGTACTCTCAGGGGAAAGACTGAGAATCCTGAACGTGACCTTGAGGGCTCTCTAATCTCCCCCTACTCTTTTGCCAGGGCTGGCTTCATGGGCACGTGACCTTTGCTGCAACACACACATGGTCCCTGCCCTCACTGTCTTAAAATTCTTCATAATTTTCTTAATAAGGAACCAAAATTTCCATTTTTCACAGGCCCAACTCACCATGGCCCAACTCACCATGGCCCCCCACCCCGCACATGACATGCTTTGCTGCACCCATCCCCACTGCTGACACTGCCTTCTATACTTACTTTGCTCTTGGTCTCAGGTGAATTGTACCAAGTCCTCCAGGAAGTCCTCCCTGCCCCTCCCCATGAAGGTCAAGTCCCCTATTACAGATGCTCAGAGCTCCCTGGTCCTCTCATCTGTAGCTCTTTCTACAGCTGCAACTCTACATTTATTATTTATCTTCACACTCCCCCTCTGGAATATAATTTCTAAGGGAGCGGAAACTACACTTTCTGTTTCACTGACCATTATAGCTCAGTGCACAGCACAGTGCCAGACACACAATAAACATTCTAGAAATAGGTATTAAACTAATCAGATAATGTCAGAAGGAAAAGTAATAGAACATAGTGATTGAGGGGCAGGCTCTGCAATCAGACTGCCCAAAGTCATGTCTACTTGTGCTGCTGGCTGTGTGACCTCAGGTTAACTTCTAAACATCTCGGCTCAGCACCTATAGCTTAGTGGTTAGAGCACCGGCCACATACAACAAGGCTGGTGAGTTTGAACCCACCCCAGGCCTGCTAAACAACAATGACAACTACAGCAAAAAGATAGCAGGGTGTTGTGGCAGGTACCTGTAGTCCCAGCTACTTGGAAGGCTGAGGCAAGAGAATCACTTAAGCCCAAGAGTTGGAGATTGCTGGGAGCTGTGACGCAACAGCACTCTACCAAGGGCAACACAGTGAGACTCTGTCTCAAAAAAAAAAAAAATACTTAAGATCTCTGCACTTCATCTTTCATCAGGAAAAAGAAGCTAAAATGAGTCACCCTTAGAACTGTTTTGAGCTTTCGATGAAATAACTTACATGGACACCAAGACACGCCTGCCATACTGTCGGTGCTCCAGAGGACAGGCGCTATTCCCTCAGGGCTAAGCATGCACTGCAGAGGGGTGCTCAGTGTCTCCATGGCCTTGGAACACCCCATGTGGTGGGGATTACTGACCCCAGGCAGCACAGCTGGTAAGCATTCCGGCAGGGCAGGAATCCATTACAGTCCGTCTCCCAGGCCCGTGGTTGTGTCAAAGACATGGTAGTAGAGAAGGATCAATGAGATGACCAGAGAGTTTCCCAGGTTCGTGTTGTGGCTCCATTTCTTACAGGTAGTGCATCGCAAACAATCTTCTCAGCCTTTTGAGGTGTCACTTTGCTCATCTATAAAACAGGGAGAGGAAGAGATGCCTCTCCGGGGGCCACGGTGAGTATTGAGTGAGATGATGCACTCAACACAAGATGTTCTGGCAAGTTCCTGGGGAGCGGGCAGCACTGTTGAGCTCTCTGTGATATGATTAAAGTGACACCCCAGAGTCACTCTCTCTCAGTGAGAGGAGCATGCCAGGCCTCATCTTCCATAGCTAACTTGCTCCCATATTCACAACCACTGACATTCAAGAGGATTCCAATTATTTGGGGAGGCACCTTTTCCCAGAATTCCTCCAACTTGCCACATTCCCTATGCTGCCCCAAGATGAATCATGATGGCAGCACCACCTCTGCCTTCCAGGACGAGGAGCGCCTTCCCCAGTATGGAAGGCTTTCAGAAGACGAGAGCCTGTGGTCTGGCTTCTCCTCTCCATCCACTCTCCCTGCGGAAGGCAAAGGCCTGGAGAGTGAGAGTTAACCCCAGCAGGTGCTATTCCCGCTCCACAACTGGTGGGGGTTGGGGGCAGACCACACTGTAGCCAGAATGGCCAGAATGTGCTTCTCTGGGATTAAAGCAGAAATCTGGCTCCTTCCACAGCTAACAATTTAAGGCTTTGGAATGGAAAATCCCACTATGCTCAGCACTGCAGACCCCTCAGCCCACCAGACTGCTCTAGTCCCCAGAAGGAATTCAAGCAGATGGACAGGGGAATTCGGGTGAGCCAGGAGGGACCTCAGCTGCCATCCAGACCTGGGATGTCCCCATTCTGAATGGGGGCCGCAGGGGCACACCCTAGAGCAACTGATGGGGTTGGGAGGTCAAAGAGTGAGGACATCAGGGTCCTGCCCCCTCTTTAATCAAAGTACTACAAGTTTGTCTGCTATGTATACTGGGGGCTCTAGGGAAGCAGAAAGTCATTTTTTTAAAAAAATTACTACTAAAAGAAAAATGACTAATTTTATCCATTTCTCTCATTTGACACAGGACAAAGCTGAGACCTAGGGAAGGTTCTGTGACTTCCCCACATAGCCGGCTGTCAGCCAAGTTGAAGTCAGAACGCAAGCCCATCCCGTGGCACTAGGGCTGATGAAGATGGATTTGGAAGACTGGGCTGGGGAGCTGCACAATTTTAGAGGGAAGAGAAAAATCATGGAGCCAGAGTGCCTTGAGAACAGTCTCTCCCTTCCTGTTGTTAAATTGGTAGGACTGAGCCCAGTGGCACAGGCCCTTCCAAGCCCTCTGCTTCTCACATGGTGCAGTGTTGGGGCCTTTCCCCACAGTGGTCATGCCTAATGCAGCAGACCACCACACACAGTCCCAGGACACAACTCCCCTTCAGGTCCTTCTTACCAGTAGCCTCCCTAGGCTACTGGCACCAGCCATCAGCAGGGGTGACACTTCAGCAGTGGCTCTTAGTCAGGCAGTCTCAACTCTGGATGGACTTTGCTGAACATGCATCCCTATATTCTTTGGAGTCTGTTCTCCTGACTTTGGAGACCAGGCTAATCAGCCAGCCCTGAGGATGTTCCTACAGTTGAACCTCCATGGGGAACCACCTCCCTACACTGACCACCTCCTTACGTTGATCTAATTTTCACAGACCAGTCAAACACCACATGTCCATATCAGCACAGTAGGCCTAGTTCCTTATGTTGACCATCTCCATGTATTGACCAGTTTGTTACAGTCCCGTGGGTGGTCAACTTAGAGAAGTTTGACTATAATTGGCTGAAGTAAAATGTCCTTCTGTCAGAGAGCCCTGGATGTTCAGTTACAAATTCTGTTTAATGGAAAGTTCATCTTTGTTCTTTCTTCTCACTGTTAACCTTCCTGCTATGGTGGGTCATGAAATCCAGAAGATTTTGATTAGGAAGGGACATCCAAGGTTATCTAGACTAATGACTTTATTCTACAGATGAAGCTCAGGAAGAAAAAATAACTTGCTTGAGTTAAGAAAAAGTAAAAAATAAAATAAAAAGTAATAATAGACCTATGCCTCTGGGGTAGAAAACAATTGTGTCTCATCCTTTCCCAAACTGTAACTGCCTCATTTCAAACCACATACATCTTTTCTCCTAAGCTACAGTGATCTCTGCTCAATACCCCACCACTTCCTCCTAGTCCCCACATCTTATTCTAAAAATTGCTGCCTGGTTGATAAGAAGCCAGAACTTCAGGGTAAATCAAAATACCCCATCACCTGAGACATTTAGGGGACATTTTCAGGGATCATTGGTCCATGTGGGAAGTACAGACACAGAGCAGAAGTCCATCAGCATGCTCAACAGTGAGCCAGACTCCCTCTCATGGCCTGGGAAGGACTCCACTGAACTAGCTTGGTCTGACCCAAGCTCTCCTTCCAAAGCAGTGAATCTAGCTGACATGAACCAACCTGGAGAAAGTGGGTGACATTAGTCAAGACTACTGGAAAGGGTTTGCTATTTAATGTGGCCCATGTCAAAGTCAGGAAACTGATGCTTTACTTAGGCTCTGAGGAATTAATGAAACGGATCGCATTTTCCAAATGACAGAGAGAATGTACAATCAACACAGAGGTAAGTAATACTTGCCCTGGCCAGTTAAAACTATAACGATGATAATTACAGCAAGTCCAGATATTGATAAGAAAACTCAGGGAGGGTTGGCGCCTGTAGCTCAGTGGTTAGGGTGCTGGCCACAAACACTGGGGCTGGTGGGTTCAAACCCAGCTGGGGCCTGCTATGAACAACAATGACAACTGCAAGGAAGAAACAACCAGGGATTGTGGTGGGCACTGTAGTCCCAGCTACTTGGGAGGCTAAGGCAAGAGAATCGCTTAAGCCCAAGAGTTGGAGGTTGCTGTGAGCTGTGATGCCACGCCACTCTACCGAGGGCAACCTAGTGAGACCCTATCTCAAAAAAAAGAAAGAAAGAAAGAAAGAAAGAAAAGAAAATGCAGGGGGGGAAATATCAACAGTGGCTCACCCCTGTCATCCTAGCACTCTGAGAGGCCAAGGCAGGCAGATTGCTTGAGCTCAGGAGTTTGAGACCAGCCTGAGCAAGAGTGGGACCCTATCTCTACTAAAAATGAAAAACTGAGGCAAGAGGATCACTTGAGCCCAAGAGTGTGAAGTTGCTGTGAGCTATGATGCCCCAGTACTCTACTGAGGGCAAAAAAGTGAGACTCTGTCTCAAAAAAAAAGAAAGAAAAAAAAATTTAACTGAATGAATGAGGTCCATAGCACTTCAGCTCCCGTTTCTCTAATCACACCCATTCATCTCTGTACCACACTTTAAAATTTTTTAATTTATTTCTACCTTCATTTATTCATTTATTCATTCAAATAAAGCCAGGTCAAGATGTCGGCTAAACCCCATCACCAGGCGACAGGTCCTTTCTGCCACCCCTGCCCCTCCCCAGCCCGCCTCTTCTCCAAAACGAGCCCATGATGAAAGTACAGCAGGCTCTGTGCATTTTAAAGAGTTAGCCTATTTTCAACTATAAAATAATATGTGGCATAGAAAACAGCATGTAGGATGAAAAAAGATCCTGTTTAGTTTCAGTGTGACATTTGCCTGGGGGAAGAAGTGCAGAGCTCATTGGCAAGCCGACTGTTGAAGCCCTGACCAGCCACTTACAAAGTGTCATCATTTAATATGCCAGTCAGCTCTGTCTTTTCCAGGCCAATCACTCCTTTTGTGCTAGGGTGGGGTAGAAATGGGGTATAGAGGAGAAACAAAGGAGGGGGTGAGAGTAGAACGAAGGGGTCAGGACACCCAAGGATGGAAGGTTCGAGAAACATGTCATTGCTCCATCTCCCTCCCACCTCCAGGTGTGCCTTACTGGTACCCACTGGGGGCCACCAGCCGGAGCCCAGTGGCTCTTGGTCATGGCGGCTGCCCAGGTGAGGCATCTATAAATTAGGGACCCAAGCCCTGCCCATGCCCCAGACATGGACATCCTGGCCCCCCAAACCACACAATGTACAAATGTCCCTAGAGTTGGGGTTACCTTCTGGCCCCAGATTCTATCAGAAATACCAGCTTCCAAGTTAGGGGCAAAAAGGTCAGAACCCAACCCTGCCCTGGTATATCTGAGCCTATTACCTCTTCCTGCAAGCCGGGCATGTTTCTGTGTTTAGACATCGGTGCAAGATCCCAGCTGCCTTTCATGACTCTGAGCTTTGTATCCAACTTACCATTAACAGGGTTCAGCTGAGAAAGGGCTTTTGACTCTCTCTCCCCCTACGCCGGCCCCCTCTCTGTCAGCCTTTTCTTCATCAACTATATTTGTTACAATCAAGTCCTGTCAACTGTCACAGCTTACATACAGACTGCCAGTAAATATGTCTTTCCACTCATTAGACATTTCTCCTAGTCACCTTGGGATTTCCACCTTGTCTATCTCACTCCAAAAAACTTTTGTTCAGAAGTATAAGACACCCACTGAGCAATGTCAGCTTGCGGCCATTACCTCAGGAAGTGACAGAAAACACCCAACTGTCACTCATTAAGATCCATTTTTTCCAGAGTTGATGTAAGTCAGACTTTGCCCCCAAAACGAATCATGATTTATTTAATATATTTGCTTCTACAAGTGTCAGCTCATCAGCTTAAAATGTTTCTCCTTTAACTCTATTGAGGACTGTACAGAAAGTTTTCTTTGAAACCTAGTTTTTGCTTTAAGGCTTAATAATTAAAACAGAACCAAGAACAGTCAAGACTCTGCTCTATAGGTGCACTTTGGTGGCCCCTGGTTTTATAATTATATGTACAAAGCAGTCGTGTCAGAATTATCGCTGGACACGCTGGGAAAATTGCCTCCCACTGAGCAGGCTGGCTTTTTCTGCCAGACACACGGGGCTGGGGCAAGATGAAATGAAAAGTGGGGATGGTTTGAAAGCAGGGACAAAAATAACAATTAGGGAAGCGAGGAGGAGAAAAATTCAGTTTCTTAATTGCTCAGCCCTGGTGCCAGCGGGCATCTCCCCATCACGCTGTAGGAGTGTGGGGAGCCAGGAGGACCTCGCGCTGTCCAGAGGCCTGGGGGACACAGACAAAGGTGCAGCTCTCCAGATAAGATGCCTGAGGCCTCACTTTGACCTGGATTTGGGGAGAGATGAAAGCCTGAGCCCAAGAGAAAGGTGATTTGATGAGCTGATGACTTCCTATGGGGGGTCTCCAGCCCAAAGTCATTCCCACCTGCCCTCCCCTCTATTTCAGATTCACTCTGGCCAGTCCTTTCTCCTGGGAGGAGAGGGGCTGAGGCACCCTGGGAGTGGCCACTTGGAGGGAAGAATAGTGCTCAGCAACTTGAGGTTGACGTTCTCCTAGGCCTGGCAATGGGAGCTGTGTCTGAGCTGTGGAAGCTGTGTCTGAGCCTTACTGAGGTTAGCATCCCTCTATCCCAGGGCCTCAGAGTAAGATTAATCCTGGGGCCAGCCCTGTCACCAAAGGACTTGGCCCCAGACCCACAACACCCAAGTAGGGACTGGTACCATACACTAAGAACAAGCCCAGAAGAGTGAAAAAGAAAGGAGAAACTCCATGCAAACTGCCCAACAGAGGGGTCTGGGGACAAAGGGGGAGTCTTGTCATCAAATATGTTTGCACTCAACAGTTACTTATTGATGTAGCATGAAAAAGCCAAGCCCCCTCAGATGAAGAGAGAGTATAGAGTTCTAAGAGTATAATATTTCACCAGATGTTATTTTTGTTTGTTTCTGTGTTACCAAGACAGAGTGGGCATCCGTCCACAAAATCTCTCCCCCCACCTGGCTGAGGGCTCAAATCCATCCCTTTTGAGGCCTGGCCTTTGGGCTGGAATATCCCTCTCCAGTAAACACATGCCCTGGAGTTTCAGAGCCATCTGGGAGTCTGAATGAAGCGTCTGGACACAGACACTGGAAGAAAGACATCCAGAAGACGGAGAGGCCACCACACTGGTCCATAGACCTCATTGCTCCCTTAAATGACTACACTGGCCTGCCTGCCTCCATATACCTATTCTCTGATAGAAATAGGTGATGTTACAAATATTTGGGTTTGATCACTTAAAACCTTCCAATGGCTTCTATTAGGGTAAAAAGCCACCCTTCATCAGAATGTGAGCCAGGCCCTGCCTAACTAATTCTGCACCTTGTTCTCCTCACTCCTCCCAGCCCCACTTGCAGGATGTACCCCTGAGTCCCCTCCTGAGTGGAGCTCTGACTTCCAAATCACAGCTCCTGCCTTGCTTCACTTAAGATCTTGGTGTCTCTGGGTCTTGTGCCAGACTTGGGTCACCTGAGACAAGGGATATAAGATCAGCTCCCTGTCACAATAGGAGGTGAAAACCAACACTATGCCTGCCAGGGAGATGGAGAAGAGGAGAAGGAGGGGAAAGAAGGGATGGAGTGCAGGAGTAGCTATTACTCCACAACAGCACCCTATGGTTTCTAGTGGGGTTTCCCCAGTCAGGTGAGTCAGATTGATGGAAACCAGACCATGCACCTAACTGCCAGGAGGGCTAAGGAAGTGGGCCCTGCCCCTTCCACTCTACTTCCCTTCAAGGTTCAGAATGGAGAACTCCCCAAATATAAAAAGAGTTTCAGGTGCTGGGTCTCCACTAAAAGAATGCATGTTCTCCCACCTCAGCTCATCACCAGGGTATAAGCTAATCCAGGGAAGCTGGCAAAAAAAATCCTCCAATGAGGCCCAATGTAGGGCCACTTTCCATCTCTCTGGCTCCCCAGAACCCAGATACAGGCAAGCTCACCATGCACCCACCCCATCTCCATGATGCTCCTCAACCTGGCAAGGCAGGCAAAACTGAGGGAGAAAAAACATGCTGAAAATCAGCCTGCAAATGGAATCTTTTCATGCTGCCATGATCTGTAGCTCGGAAGGTAAGCTCAGATACGCAAGTGTTTGATGAGGTTAAGTCCATTTCCAACCGTTTATTCCACCATTTAAAACCATCATCTGTTTTAAGAAGTGAAGGGCTTTAATGTTTAGGCGGTACAGAAGGGACCAGGCTCCTGCTCAGCATACAGCACCAGGAGGCAGCAGCTATTGGAAAGTTCTGGAATGTTTTTTCCCGCTGACTCCATAAGGAAAAAGAAGCCCATACCTGCTGAGCGCTAAAAATGGTTGCTAATGATCTACAGTTGGGCTGAAATAGGGACCTGTGTTAATTATAAGCCAGGGATGTGCGGTGTTGAGGATTGATGTATCGCCTTCTTGGAGACACTGAGCCTAAATAGGGCCCCTGCCCATCCCTAAACAGGAACAAAGGGAAACAGATGTGTGTTCTTCCTCTGTTGGGGAGCTAGCCCCAGAGCCCTGCTAAAATCCTCTGACCTTCACATACCTCTCACTGATGAGTAACTCTCTGCTCCTCATCTCCTCCAGCATCTGCTGTCTATATCGTTTGTTTCACCCTTAGTATAAGATCATTCATTCATATGTTCATTCCTGCATCATACTCTCATCAAGCCATGTTATGGGCCACGTGGAAGGTTTGAAGTGGAAGGCTCCTCAAAGGTCATTTACTCTACAAGAAAACTGAGACAACTCTGCAGATAGGGTTGCAGGTGGAGTGAGGAATGACTTGCCCAAGGTCAAACCTGTCCTAATGGGGCCTCTGGACCCCTCTAGTCCAACAAACCAGTCCCTGTTAATAGTTTAATATCCCCCACCTGGCCCTTGTTCTTTCAGAACCAGCTATCAGCCTGCACTGTGACCTACTAACAAGACTCTTCACCCCATCAGACTGGGGGCTCTTAGATCAGTGATTCTCAACCCTGGCTGCCTACTGGAATTACTATTGAGATTTAAAAAGTACTGATGGCTGGGTTCCACCCCAGGGATTCTGATTGCATTGGTAAGGGGTATGGCATGGGCACTGGGATTTTGAACACTACATAACCACCACTCCCTTGGATTCTAATAAGCATCCAGGGTTAAGGAACACTATTCTAGAACAAGTGCTCATGAAACTTCAGTGTGCATACATATCACACAACGATCTGGCTAAAGTGCAGATTTCCATTCAGAAGGTATAGGGTACACCTGGGATTCTGCATTTCTAAGGAGCTCCCAAGGGATGCCCGCACTGTGGATTTTTGAAGGGTTTCCCAACTGTGTGTGTAGTTATTGACACTGTTGGCTGGATAGCTCTTTAGGTGGGAGGAGGGCTGCTCAGGGGACTGTCCCGTTCATTGTAGGATGTTTAGCACCATCCCTCTCTACCCACTAGATGCCAGTAGCACCTCCCCTAGTGTGACAACCAAAATGTCTCTAGACAACACCAAATATCCCCTCGGGAGGGCACAATTACCCCTCACTAAGAACCACTGGGCTGCAATACAAAGCTTCAAATTTTGAGGCTTTGAGTTCTCTGCCTCCTGACCCAGAGTCCTTTCACTATACCATGTTGCCCTGCAACTATCTTTTCACATCTTATTTACTAACTTGTAATTACTTAAAAGTAAAGGTTAAAGCCTATCCATTCATCAGTTAATGATTTAGAAAATATAATATTTACCGAGTGCCAAGTAACACACTGAGCACACAGATAGTAACAGTGGTAGCTAGAAGCTGTGGGTGTAATCTCTCTTCAATCTTCAGTACAGCTTGGAGGTGGGGCCTAGGGTCAGCCCCATGTTAAAATAAGACAACCCGGTTAGAAAAATTAAGTAACTTGCCCCAAATCACATAGCTAGGAATTGATAGCCACAAAATGCAAAAATTAACAGGATACAGATTCTTTCCCAATGGAATTCATAATCATGCAGTCAATGCAAGTACCCAGGCTCCTGCCTCTCCCTCTGTGTGCCAAACACAGGTCAGCAGCTGTAGCAGAGAGAGTGCCCAGTTCTGCAAGAGGGGGAGGAGGAAGGAGAAGGCCCTGACCCAGAGGTGATCTTGGAGCTGGGTCTTCACAATTATTACCCTCATGGGACTGTAAGCTTCTCAAGGGTGGGAACAGTCTTCTATTTATTTTTCTATCCTTAGTTCCTGGCAGAGTGTCGGGTGCAGAGCAGAAGTTCATTAAATGTTTGGTGAATAAACAAAACAGAGAAAACAGGAGCAAAAGCTTGGAGGTGAGTGAGCAGGTGATATGCTAGAAGCAGCAAATGAATGGGCAGTGGCAGGGCATGAAGTAGAGGGGACGGAACCGGGCAGGTCTCTGCACAGTGCAATTTGGTTCCCTTTCACTGTGCACTAGGCAGGGCAAAGGGGATTGAGGGAGCTCTAGAGAAGGGCCTCCCAGAGTCTGTGTTACTCTCTGAAAGGGCCAGACCTCCTGTCTCAGAACAGGACAAGTTTCTAATGAGCACAGGGAAGTAAGATACAGAAGTATGGCTCCAATTACTATATGGGGAAGTGTTCTTTAAAAATAAGTTTTACCATCCCAATGAATTGATGGATACGAGCCTTGGCAATCATGGGATGAGTGGGCTAGAATCTGAAAGAACAATAACCAGACATTTTACACCTCCCAGTGGAAGGACAACCCATGATGTATAAATCTGACCCAGTAACTAGATGGAACTGTTACTTTATAAGAGACACAGAGAACAGAGGATCACATCACACTGTACCATAAGGCTGCAATGGGCAAAGTCCAGACTGTGGGAGACTCTGTGGAACAAATGACTTAGTTTTTTAAATAGATGAATTGTAAGAGGGGAAAAGAGACAAAAGGAGAACTCCAGATTAAAACATACTTAGAAACATCTCAGCCACTTGCAATGTGCAGACTTATTTTGGATCCTGATTCTAATAACTGTAAAAAAAAAAATGGCTCAGTGCCTGTAGCTCAGTGGTTAGGATGCTGGCCACATATACCAGGGCTGGCAGGTTCAAACCCAGACTGGGCCTGCTAAACAACAATGACGACTGCAACAACCACCAAAAAATAGTTGGGCATTGTGTTGGGCACCTGAGTCCAGCTACTTGGGATGCTGAGCCAAAAGAATCACTTAAGCCCAAGAGTTTGGGGCTGCTGTGAGCTGTGATGCCACTGCACTCTACCAAGGACAACGTAGTGAGACTCTGTCTAAAAAAAAAAAAAACAAAAACAAAAACTGTTGGGGGGTGGCGCCTATGACTCAAAGGAGTAGGGCGCCAGCCCCATATGCCAGAGGTGGCAGGTTCAAACCCAGCCCTGGCCAAAAACTGCAAAAAAAAAAAAAAAAAAAATTGTAAACAACGAAAGACAGGTGGAAATCTGGACACTGGGTATTTGATGATTTTAAGAAATTACTGTTAAATTTGTTCAATGTGTATGATAATTTTTTGAAGAGCCCTTATCTTTCAAAAGGTCCATACTGAAATACTTACAGATGAGATGATATTAGCATCTGGGAGGAAAGGGATGGAAATACAGGATAGCTCAAGGTCAGCTCCAAGTTGATCACTGCAGAAGCTGGGAAATGGATACACAGGCTTCACTCTACTGTTCTATTTTTTTTCCCAGTTGTATTGAGGTATAATTTATATACCATATAATTTGCCCACATAATGCACACAATTCAATGACATTTAGTATATTCAGAGCTATGCATCCATCCCCACAGTCTGTTTCATAATATTTTCATTACCCCCAAAGAAATGCCGGTAGCCATGACGTCCCAGTTCCACCCTTCCCCCACCCCACCCCAGGCCTAGGAACACCTAATCTGCTTTTAGTTGCTATGGACTTGCCTATTCTGGGCATGTCATATAAAGCAAATCCTATAATATGTGGCCCTTTGTGGCTGGCTTCTCTCAGTATAATTCTTTGAAGGTTTATTCATGTGGTAGTGTATATTGGTACTTCCTTTCTTTTTATGGTTGAATATTTTATTATATGAATATACTACCTTTTGTTTATCAGTCAATGAACATTTAGGTTGTTTCCACTTCAGGGATATTCTGAATGATGCTGCTATGAACATTTCTATACAAGTTTTTGTATGGGCATGTTGCTATTGCTCTTGGATATGGGCCTGGGAGTGGAATTCCAGAATCATATGGTTACTCCATGTTTAACCATTTCAGAAATCTCCACACTGTTTTCCAAAGTGGCTGTACCATTTTACATTCCCACCAGAAATATCTATCTATTTCTACATATACTTGAAACTTTCCATAATAATTTTAAAAAATAAATAAAACCTACACTTGCAGGCTGCAAACCACCAACACATCATCACTATCTCAGCAACTGCGACATTTTCTAACATATCTGTGTCCCTCTTGCTGACATGGGCGCTCTGAGACAACATCATGACCTACTGTCATTTTTAATATCTTCTTGTTTGTTAGGTTTTTAGGCACATACCTTCTCAATTTCATTTTTGAGGGGACAGCTCCTGAAAAAAAACACACACAAAAGATTAGAGTCAGTAAATGACCTGAAGCAAGTTCCCAGAGCAGAGGGAATTAGAGGCAGAAGTCTCATCTTGCAACACAGCTAAGTAAGCACTTGCATGATGACTGCCCCAACATAATTACATAAAATGAAGGCCACAAAGGAAATAATTGCTGTGGTAAGATGAGGGAGGGGAGAGAGTCTTCGGAGCCCCAAGGTTAAATGCTGGGGCATAAAGAGATGTCAACAAGAGAAATCTTTCAGCACAACAATTTGGGAAGTAATGGCACACAAAGTCACATTCTGCAGGTGTACAGCAAGCACTCGGCTGCATTATTCCATCCTGGGTTCCCATTTTCTCTTGTCAAGAGGTCTTTGACTGAAGACACAATTGTCTTCTAAAGAAAGGCTGAAAGGCCATGTGAATGACTTGAGTGATAGGCTATAACATCTTGGATGCTCAAGAAAAAGCAATGCTAATGGATTGTGCACTAAATAACTAGAAAAAGGAGGGGGGAAGGCCCCACCCAGTCACAGCCACAGCATATCTTCTGAGACATCACTGTAGAACCAAGGCTCTGGTTTAAAAAAAAAAAAAAAAAAAAACATGCCTCCCCCTGGTAAGAACAAAGGCAACCTGGATGCTTGGGAGCCCAGATCTGACTCTACCTTCCTCCTCACAGTGAGCCTGGCCTGAGCTCTCTCCCTCAAATTCTCCAAAGATCTGCCAGGCATTCCCTTAAGAGCCTGGGGCAGATAAGCTTCCTGTCCAACCTCCTATAAACGATACCTCCAACCCAGGCCCAAGGTAGCCCTCACCTCTCAGGGGTAACCTCTTAGCAAAGCACCCCAGAGATCTCCCAATTGGCCAGGTGAAATAGTTCCATCCTTCCTCAAGGTTTACAAGCACATTAGAAGTCTCAAACGAGCACCATTGTGAGATAACACAGTGATAGACATGGCATAGTTAGTTGGCGCAGGAAAGGAACTCAGGGTCCTCCTGGCCCAACACCCTACTCTGAGAAACATGGACATTGAGTACCAGAGAGGGTAAGCAACACTATGAGGTTAACATGACCAGCTGGTATCAAGCTATGGAATTCCATTCCTTTCCCCTACAGAAGGCAGAGTTCATGAGGACAGGGAGACAGTAAGGAATATCACTTAAGAATCCTATTTCTAATGTTTCTGGCTCTACACACAAGACAGGGCAGAGAGACCTAAGATTTTCATATTCTAATATTTAGGTCACCATGACCTAGATACCACATCTCAGGGGTTCCTTTTGATTGCCTTTACTAAAGGTTAGATTGTTCTTGTCTGGAAATGTCAACAGTGGTGAATTGAATAATGGCCTTTTGGGGCCCACATAATCCATCTCTCTTTATACAAATAAGGAAACTGAGGCCCAGAGAGCGGATGAGATTTCCCAAAGTCACAGAGCTATTCCTGCTCCAGTATTCTAATCCTAGTGAAGGGCACCCCCCTAATCCCTCCAGTTAAGGGAACTGGAAACCAAGAAGCACCAACACCTCCCCCTCTCCATCCAATCCATCCCCAGTCTAGCCCTTCCTATGTCCTCTCCACCTCCTCCCCCACCTGGAGCCAACTAACCTGAACCTACTCCAACACCTAACTATGCTTGAGCATCACTCCCCACCTCACTGTCCCCCAACCCCTGCCTCAACATGCCTCAAAACAACAGGTGCAAGGACTCTTATGGTGTCATTGTTCCCCATTTAAAACCCTTCAATGGTCCTAGAGATAAAGTCTAAATACCAAAATCTACCACGCTTTGCCTGCCTGGCCCTTGGGTGGGTCTCTGAAGTCATTTTGAACTACTGTCCACTCCCATTCTCCTTATTCAAGCCACACTGAGACCTTCTTCCCATCCTTCAGATACATCATGCTCCCTCCTACCCCATGGCTTTTTTGAGAATGCTGCTCCCTCTCTGAAAAATTCTCTTCCCCACTCTCCATTTAATTCACTCTCAGGTTTTAGCATGTGTCTCTCCAAGCTCCAGCATTGCCTCATGGTGCTTTCACAGCAAATCTTCTTTCCCTGAGAAGACCCATCCTGATGTATAATCTAGTGCTCATTAGTGTGACAGGTTGAGTATGGTCTATTTCCCCAGACAGTAAAAATGAAGTCTTCTTGGTCTTACTGTTATTTTCCTAGCACCTCACATAGTGCCATACATGAGGCAAATATTCAGTCATTAAATACCTGTTATAAAATATTGAAATGTTTCTGTATTCATTGGTAATTAACTACCATGCCAAGCCTCCGAAGTACCCCAGCCAATCTATCCCCTTCTCCGTACCTTTTGGACCACCTCATAATTCAGACATTGAAGGGGTAATGTCTGGCACAGCCTTCAGATAATGATAGCTAAACATTTTTAGTACCTCTCCAGCCTGCATACCTGGAAGAATAATGGTAGAGCTAAGATTTCAGTTCAGATCTCTCAACTCCTTCTTAATTACTGTTTCTTCTTGGTCCTGCTGCTTCCCACCCTGTTGCCCAGTTGGCATAAAGTGCTTTCTTGGCAAGCTCTAGAGAGTGGGATGGTCAAGTTCACTCACGGATCTTTCTGATCACGCCTTCAAGAACACTGCAGCATGCACAGGCCACCACCTGCCTACCTGGACTCTGCCATCCCTGGCATATAGTTGACACCAGCAGCAAAGGCACACAGGCAAACTTGCCTCACTCGACACACAAACTCTCTAGGGAATCCCCACTTCAGCAGCATCATGTGACCCTGGGAATTCCATTCAGCCTTTCAAAAGGTGGAGACCACCAAAACGTCATCTCCTTATACCAGGCAGTTTTCCTTCTGGAGAAGCAAGATGAAGAAGCAAACCTTTCTTGCATTAAGGAAGATGTTCAACTGTAACCATTTTTTGACTCTTGGACCACCACAGCAGGACTTCCTAATTTCTGGGCATTGAGAAGGTAGTACTTTCTCAGCTTGGGTTCCCCCAAAGCAGACCCTAAGGAAGAAATTTAGATATAAGCAGTTTATTTGAAATTTGAGCCAAGAAAGCACTATGAGAGAGAAGGAAGTGAAACCAACAAAAGGTATGCTAATGAGTAAGCTCTGTCTCTGGGCCGCCAGGCCTCAGCCTCACAGCAGACCTGAGAGAGACTGTATGGATCATACTTCTGAATTATCTGTTGGAGGGGCAAGGAAGCTGGGGTACTTACCTATCAATTCCCACTGGTTGAGGATCCCTATGGGTCACTAACACTCTAATATAGGTTACATTCAGTCTAGCCTGTCATCTGGCCAAGCACAGTCAGGAGCCAGCAATATGTTTGGGACTTCCTGTGACCTTCAAGACTACTATGAAAACCCCTATGATATGAGTCTTTCCTATTAGTATTTTGATGGGAATTACATTGAATCTGTAAATCATTTTGGGTAGTATGAACATTTTAACAATATTGATTCTTCTGATCCTCGAGAATAGGAGGCTTTTCCATTTGTGTTATCTATGATTCATTGGTGTTTTAGATTTCTTTTTATAGATCTTTCACCTCCTTAGTTAAATATATTCCTAGGTATTTTATTTTCTTTGCTGCTGTTATAAATGGTATTGAGTCCTTGATTTGAGTCTCAGCTTGAGCATAAATATTATATAGTAGTACTGATTTGTGTACATTCCTATTATAATTTGAGAATACTAAATTTATTTATCAATTCTCAAAGTTTTTTGGAGGAGTCTCTAGAATTTTCTAGAGATGACAAGATTGTATCATGAGCAAACAGGAATAGTCTGAGTTCTAATTTGAATGCACTTTTTTTCTTTTTCTTGCCTGATTTCTAGCTAGGATTTCTAGTATTGTGCCGAATAGAAGTGGTAAAAGTTAGCATTCATGTCTTGTTCCAGAAAAAGCAATCCTAAATTTCATATAGAATTTTAAAAGAGCCCATATAGGCAAAGCAATCCTAAGCAAAAAGAGCAAATCTGGAGGTACCATATTACCTGTCTTCAAATTATACTCTAAGGTGATAGTAAACAAAACAGCATGGTACTAGTATAAAAATAGGCATATAGATCAATGAAAGAGAATAGAGAGCCCAGGAATAAAACCATATACCTGGCTTGGTGCCTGTAGCTCAGAGGCTAGGATGCTGGCCACATACACTGGGGCTGGTGGGTTTGAACCCAGCCCAGGCCTGCTAAATAATAATTACAACTGTAACAACAACAACAACACCAAAAATAGCCAGGCATTGTGGCAGGCACCTATAGTCCCAGCTACTGGGGAGGCTGAGGCAAGAGAATTGCTTAAGCCCAGGAGTTTGAGTTGTTGTGAGCTGTGATGCCACAGCACTCTACCAAGGACAACATAGTAAGATTCTATCTAAAAAAAAAAAAACATATACTTATAACCAATTTATTTTTGACAAAGTAGACAAAAACATACAGTGGGGAAAGGACACCTCATTTAATAAATGGTGCTGGAAAAATAGAGGTCTGTATGCAGAAGAATAAAACTGGATACCTATGTTTCACCATATATAAAAATTAACTCAATGGCTGGGTGCCTGTAGCTCAGTGGTTAGGGTGCTGGCCACATATTCAGGGCTGGTAGGTTCAAGCCCAGCCCCAGCCTGTTAAACAAACAAACAAAAAAAAAGAGCTGGGCCTTGTGGCAAGAGCTTGTAGTTACAACTACTAGGGAGGCTAAGGCAAGAGAATGGCTTGAGCTCAAGAGTTTGAGGTTGTTGAGAGCTATGATGCCATAGCACTCTACCAAAGGTGACAAAGAGACTCTGTCTTAATTTAAAAAAAAAAATTAACTCAAGATGGATTAAAAACAAACTTAACACCTAAAACAATAAAAATTCTGGAGAAAAACTCTTCTAGACATTGGCCTAGAAAAGGAATTTATGTATAAGACCTCAAAAGCAAATATAGCAACAATAAAAGTAAACAAATGGGACTTCATTGAATGAAAAAGTTTGTTTCTACACAGCAAAGAAAATAATCAACAAAATAAATATACCATCTATAGAACTAGAGAAAATATTTGCTAACTACATATCCAGTAAAGGACTAGCACCCAGAAAAAAATAAGAAATTTAAGCCAATCAACAAGAAAAAACTAAATAACCCCATTAAAAAGTAGGCAGAAGACATGGACAGATTTTTTTTTTTTTTTTTACCAAAGAAGATACACAAATAGCCAAAAAGCATATTTTAAAAAATGCTCAACATCACTAATCGCTGGAGAAATGCAAAATAAAAACACAATGAGCTATCACCTCACCCCAGTCAGAATGGCCATTATGAAAAAGTCAAAAAACTATAGATGCTGGCATGGATCTGGTGAAAGGGGACATTTATACACGGTTGGTAGGAACATAAATTAGTACAGTCTTTATGCAGAACTAAAAGTAGACCTGCCACTGGATCTAGCAATGCCACCACTGGGCATCGACCCAAAGGAAAAGAAGTCATTTATTTTATCAAAAAGACACCTGTACCAAGTGCTTATTGTAGCATAATTCACAACTGTAATGATATGGAATCAGCTTAAGTGCCCATCAACTGAGGAACGAATAAAGAAAATATGGTGTGTGTATGTGTATGTGTGTGTGTGAGTAATGGAGTACTACTCAGCCATAAAAAGAAATGAAATAATAACTTTCGCAGCAACTTGCTTGGAACTGGAGACCATTATCCTAACCAAAGTACCTTAGTAACAGAAAAACGATTAGTGCTATGTTCTCTCTTATAAGTGGAAAATAAACGATGGGCACATATGGTCAAAGTGGAATAATGGTCATTGGAAACTAAGAAGAGAGGAGAGGAGGAGGTGGATGAGGGATTAAAAGCTGCCTATTAAATACAGTGTACGCTATTCAAGCAACAAGTACACTACACCACGACACAATTCATCCATGTAACAAAAAAGCCCTTGCACGCCCCCCTAAATTTTTTGAGATTAAAAAATAAGTAGTATTAGACAAGTTTAATCCTTGATTTTCTTTAATTCATTCATGTGTTTGTTCACTCAACAAATAGTTATTGAGAAAGCATCTCAATTACCTCATCAGCAAAAAAGGGTTGCGATAATTGTTGTGCTTGCTATTTCTCAAGTACCTTCTAATTTACCTTCTTTCAATCCTCAACTGTTCTCTGCAGGAAGATAGCTTACTATAATAAAAAAAAAAAAAAGTGCTACAATGGTATACTGGTACTTAATGCTGATTCTGCCCACTTAGCAGCTACATAACTTTGAACAAGTATCCTAACCTTTCTACACTTTTTCATCTATGAAATAGGCTTAATCATACCCACAGGGCTGATGCAAAACTTAAAAAGGACAGCATCCTATCCTCTTTCAGTGCCAGGCACACGATAAGCACCCAACATTGTTGATTCCTTTTCATTATTTCCAGAGTATAAATGGTTGAATAGCTAAATGTAAAGGTGTGTTAAGAGGGTACAGATTTCAGGGTATAGAATAGAGATGAGAACTACACCATAAATGAAGCTGTGCTCACCAGTAATATTTCTGTGGTTCATACAAGTACAAGTATCGCTAGATGGTGACACCCACCCAAGAAAGAGTCTTACTTACCCTTTGTGGGTCATTCCCCATGCCCAACACAATGCACATAGTACAGACATTATCAGTATTTATTATAATAGAAAAATGAAACAAATCCAGTCCAGTTTTCTGAACAGAATAATGGCACAAGAAAAATATTCTGCAAAGAAGATACCATGGGCAAAACTAAGATCCCTGAGGACAAGACTGGTGGGATTTCTTGGTACCTGATGACAAACTGGCAGTGTACTGGTTCAATAATGTTCTAGCTAAATGGAAAAAAATGTCTCCTAACACCAGGATCTGCCTGTAATATAAACACAAATCACTAGGCTAATCTGTACTATTCTGAAGAGACTCACTTAAGCTCCTGATCATTTAAAACATATTGGTTTTTTTTTTGGTTTTTTTTTTTGAGACGAAGCCTCAAGCTATCCCCCTAGGTAGAGTGCCATGGCATCACAGCTCACAGCAACCTCCAACTCCTGGGCTCAAGCGAGTCTCCTGCCTCTGCCTCCCAAGTAGCTGGGACCACAGGTGCCCACCACAACGCCCGGCTATTTTTTTTTGGTTGCAGCCATCATCGTTTGGCGGGCCCGGGCTGGGGACTCGAACCCGCCACCTTAGGTGTATGTGGCTGGCGCCCTAGCCGATTGAGCCACAGGCACCGAGCCAAACATATTGTTTAGCCTAAAAGGCAGGTATGCAAAGATTTGCAAATGACAT
>CAUYQV010042197.1:0-13563 GCA_963574575.1 Galagoides demidoff
TATGAATGATATTAATTGGTTAAAATAATGATAGTGAAAATTCTTTGTGTTTTAAATTTGGACATTACAGGGTAAGTATTAACAATAAAATAAAGGCTCGGCGCCTGTGGCTCAAGTGGCTAAGATGCCAGCCATGTACACCTAAGGTGGCAGGTTAGAATCCCCAGCCCAGGCCCGCCAAACAACAATGATGGCTGCAAACAAAAAATGGCCGGGTGTTGTGGCAGGCACCTGTGGTCCCAGCTACTTGGGAGGCAGAGGCAGGAGACTTGCTTGAGCCCACAAGTTGGAGGTTGCTGTGAGCTGTGATGCCATAGCACTCTACCCAGGGGGATAGCTTGAGGTTCGGTCTCAAAAAAAAAAAAGAAAGTTTAATTAGCATTTCATCATCAACATATTGGGGTTTTGAAGGAAAACTGGCTAGGTAATTTGTAATATAACTGCAGCAGCATGGATGTTAATTCAAGAGGTAGATTCCTGGCCATTAATGGTGGCTCACACCTATAATCCTAGTACTCTGGGAGGCCAAGGCTCAAGGGTGAGCTCAGGAGTTCAAAACCAGCTTGAGTGAGAGCAAGACCCTATCTCTACTAAAAATAGAAAAATTAGCCAGGCATTGTGGCAGGCACGTAGTCTCAGCTACTCTGAGGCAAGAGGATCCTTTGAACATAGGATTTTTTTTTTTTTTGAGACAGTCTCACTATGTCACCCTCAATAGAGTGCCGTGGTGTCACAGTTCACAGCAGCCTCAAACTCTTGGGCTTAAGCAGTTCTCTTGCCTCAGCCTCCCAAGTAGCTGGGACTACAGGCGCCTGCCACAACTTGATGTTGTCATTGTTGTTTAGCAGGCCCAGGCCAGGTTCAAACCCACTAGCCCTGGTGCATGTGGCCAGCGCCCTAACCACTGAGTTAGAGACGCCGAGGAGTTAGGGACGCCGAGGCTGAACATAGGAATTTGAGGTTGCCACTAGCTAAGCTGTGTCATGGCATAGCCTGTGCAACAGAGTGAGACTGTGTCCAAAAAAAAACCCAGCTGTATTCCCAGCTGTGGGCAAGACTTTTGGGCCAGCCTCTGATGATGTCTAATTTTCTGTTTCCTCCTCTGTAAGGGAGAAACTATAACATAGCTTCTCTGACCTACCTGGCAGGATCACTGGTGAATCAAGAAAGATAAGCACTTTGTAAATGATAATGCTCCCTAGAAATTACTCTCTTTGCTAATCAAGAGCTCACTTCTGGGTAGCTAATAAAGGAGACTCATGGATTTACATTTGTGTCTTTTAAAAGATACATTTTTACTGCTCTGGCTTCTCTCCCGTCCCTTGGGGACTCACTGTGGCGATAGAGGGAGGCTTCTCATTTCAGTTCGGTGTCCAGGACAAATTTCTGACCATAGTTGTGTGGGCAAGCAGGGAGATGGAACTTTTTCCCTCATAATTTTTTATTGACAAGTTAATCATACTGAGTACAGTTTTTGTAATACAGCTCTACTAATGAGAAGACTGGAATTCTTGGCGGGTGGGGGGAGATAACATTTAGCTTAATTGGTTTCTAAATTAGTGTTTCTTATCATCAAAATTTATGGCAAATGCTCATCTGTTAATGCTGATCCATAATGAAATTTTTACATATTTCATCTTTGAAAGGTTTTGCCAAATGCTGACACTAATCCCTAAGTATGTGATTTCAATTGAGCATATTTAACACTTGGAATGGGATGGATATATACTGAGTTTCCCCGAGAACATAGTGTTCAGAAGTGGTTATGCCGCAGTGATGCAGACGGCCGCCCCTTGACTCGGGACAGCTTGCATTGGGTTCTGCGCCTGCTAAGTAACGTGTATCTTGTTTTCACATAGGTTCCTGTGTTCCTGCTTTTCCTAGACTGTGTCTGGCAGCTGGTGCACCAGCATCCCCCAGCATTTGAATTCACAGAGACTTACCTGACTGTCTTGTCAGATAGCCTGTACATACCAATTTTTAGCACCTTCTTCTTCAATTCACCTCATCAAAAAGATACGAACATGGTAAGAGCCCCTCTTAAGAACCTGTGTATTAAAGAAGCTGTGTCCCACAAGTAGTGTGCAATAACAATTGATGCTAAAATGATATTGTTCACCGCTGACTGTGTGCCAGGCATTGTAGGTGCTCTCTGGGTGTTAGTATTTGATCCTCACGTCATTCTTATCCCTGAGGAAGCTGAGGAAAGGATGAATGAGTAACTGGCCCTCGGTCATGGTAAATATTGGAGCTGGGGAATTAAGCAAAATTTAAAAGCTGTCCTTTTGAAAAGAGACCAAAGGCTGTCTCTTCCATTTGCCTGATGGCTGGACTTGCTCTGTAAAGGGAAGCTGGGCTTCTACTCTCCAGCTTAAACTCCTTCAGACCCTCTTGAGGTTACGTCCCAAGGGTGTCACATTCTCAGCTAATCTCAGTGCTGCTGACCAGCCTTCTGCTGACCTGGGGCTTGCTTGAGCTCGGGCCTTCCCAAATTCCATAGTAGGGTGGGAACAACAGAGCCTGGGCTTCTGAGTCAGGCAGGTCTGTTTTCAGAGCCCACCTTTGTGACCTTGGACAGTTCCCTTCAGTTTTCTGAGTCTCAGTTTCCTCAAATATAAAATTGGAAAAATAGTAGTTACCTAACGAGGTGATAAAAGTGCCCAGCACAGTGGCTGGCATCCTTCTGACGTCCCTCCCATCTGAAAGCTTTGAGTGAATAACCACTGCTAGCCTCAGCCTCTGAGAACGAAATGCCCGTGAGTATTCATTGTCAGGACAGGGCAGGAGTGCCTTTCCTGGTGCTCGTTCTCAGAATTCTGTGTCTACCCTCCCAAATGCCATGGCGACCTGTGCTTGTTTTGGCAGGGTAGGGAAAGCCAGGACACACAAAGCAAGCCTTTGAGTCTGCTCACCGTGTGGGACTGGTCTGTACAGTTTGAACCCAAAGCCCAGACGTTGCTCAAAAACCCTCTCTATGTGGAAAAGCCAAAACTGGACAAAGGCCAACGGAAAGGAACACGTTTCAAAGTAAGATGTGCGAATGTCTAACTCCTGTGTCTGCCCCAGGGCCCGTGTGTGTGAGGATAGATTTGACGGGGGGGGGGGGGGATTCTGTCTGCCAGCGTGTTTCACCCCGGAGACAGTCTGCAGCCTTGAGCTCTGTTGTGAGGCAGTTTGTCAGTGCCCTTTAGAATCAATCCTTTACATTTAGCAAATCAGCCTTTGCCCTAATGAGACATGGCCATTTGCTGAATGTCACAAAGGTGCTACTGCTGTAGTTGGGCACGTGGGATCGTGTCTCTCACCCCCGTGTGTGTGGTTAGTGGAGTGAAAGGAGCAGTGATCCTACTCAGCAGATACCTGTTCATGTGCTAACAGTGAGACTTTTCTTCATGGGCTGTACCTTGTAAGCCGGGGGGTGGGAAACTTTTCTACCAAGGGCTGTCAGTTTCTGGCGACCTTTCCATTCTGCTGTTTTAGCACAAAAGTGGTCCTAGACAATAAATAGGTAAATAGATGGGCACGGCTGTGTGTTCCAGTATTCACAGAAATCACTGCTGGGCCAGATTTAGCCAAAGGCTGCCACTTTGCTAACCTATGCTACAGACCACAAATGTCAAGGATTTATTTTTCAGATAGCTGTTCCTGATTTTACTGATTGTTAAACCCCAGAGTTCTCTAACTGATAACTTCATTTAAACAGAATGTCCTAGCTTTGTCTCCAGGTCCAGAATTTCGGAGCTAGGGGCTTATCAAATTCCATAGCAGAAATGGACCAATAAACCCTACAAAATGGAGAGCAGTGATAGTAAGTGCAAGTCGGGGTGTGTCCTGCCCTTGCTACTGCCTTCCCGATCCTGCCTGGCCTGGGGGCTGTAGGAGCCTGGCCAGTTCTGGTGTGGGAGTTGATGGCATTCTAAAGGGGATTGGGTACTTCGGTGAGCCAAAGCCAGAAGTCAGAGACAGTGTTAGCTGCTGAATGACTTAGCACTCTGCTCAGGCCCATGATGCATTTCCTCTTTCTGGTTCAGCCACTTCTGCTGATTTGACCAGCATTGCCCTGAGCCCTGAGCAACTTGGCCAGAAACCAGCTTTTCTTCAGTGTGTTGTGCCCCCTAGTGGCTGCACGCACAATCTCAGGGGAGCCAATCAGGGTCACAGAACTGCCCCATGCCAGATGATGAGGGAACTCAGGGACAGCAAGGCCCACTTTTTATTTTACAGGAGAGAAAATGAAGCCTTTCCTTTCTAAGAATGGACTTCATTTCTTTCCTCAGACTCAGTTTTCTTAATCGTCCTGGTTCCTGGTAGATAGGAGTGAGCAGGCTGGGCCCCAGGAGCAGGCTGCTGGGAGAAGTTATAGCCAGCAGGTGGAGGATTTCAGTTGCACTGGAGCGACAGGGAGCTTTGAAGGGTTTGGGTAAGAAGACTGATTTCAGGTGGGGTCACTGAGCTGAATGGACTGGTGGCCTTGAGGAAGTGCTGTAGAGTCCCTAAGGAAGCTGCAGCTTACCAGTGAGTGTACAGGGCTGCTTCGTGAAGGGCCGCATCAGAGACAGGAGTCCACTCGGCTGTGCACTCTGAGCTTCAGCCACAGGTCTTGAGCCTGTGCTGCTCCGCCTTGGCCTGTCCCTTTCACTTAGAAGCTTGAGAAAGGGGGGCTTCCAAGACCAAGTACAGTTCAGTGACAAGCCCAGGCTCTGGAGCCACACTGTTTGAAAACAGCCTTGACATTTGGTAGCTGGTGTCTTTGGCAGACTACTTAATCCTTATGCCATAGTTTCTCCATTTGTTAAATGAGGCAGTAATAGTGACTTTGAGGATTAGGGCCATCGATGTACATAAGGCACTGAGCACAGAGCCTGGCAGGCAGGAAGCGCTCAGTGACAGGCTCTGTCTGTGCTCTCCAGTGACCTGCCCTGCCTGACATACTTTGTCCACTGTGGAGAAGAGAGACCCCCTGACTCCTGGCCTTGATCTCTCCTGTGGACACTCCAAAATCCTGCTCATCTCTGAGTTGTGAATGGCTTTGCCTTTTTAAAATTATTTTCATTATTATGTCATATTCCACAAGAAAATAGGAATGCTCTCAAGCTTTCTACTCTGGGCAGGTTGTCAGATAAGAACATCTGGCCAGCTAAGCTGGTTCCTCAAATCCTTTTGTTCCCACCTACCTCCCTCCGTTTTCTTTTTCTTTTTTCTTTTTTTTGAGACAGAGTCTCAACTTTGTTGCTCTCTGTAGAGTGCTGTGGCATCACAGCTCACCTCAAACTCTTGGGCTTAAGCGATTCTCTTGCCTTCCAACCTTCCAAGTAGCTGGGACTAGAGGTGCCCGCCACAAGGCCTGGCTATTTTTTGGTTGTAGTTGTCATTGTCGTTTGGCAGGCCCAGGCTGGATTCGAACCTGCCAGCTCCAGTGTATGTGGCTGGCGCCCTAGCCGCTGAGCTACAGGTACCAAGCTGTCCCTCTGTTCTCTATATCTCAAATAATCTTTATGCTTTAGGCTTAAACTTCCACTGGATGCTTGATATGCTTCTGAGTATTTCAGGATCTTCAGGTGATTCAGCCCTGCTTCCTTGCAGGTGTTGAGAATTTTGTAGTGGTTGGTTTGGTGCCTGTAGCTCAGTGAGTTGGGCACCAAGCACACACACCAATGTTCCTCTTTGAGGTTGCTATGAGCTGTGATGCCACGGTATTCTACCCAGGGTGACATAGTGAGACTCTGTCTCAAAAAAAAAGAATTTTGTAGTAGTTAACGGCCCTAAAGTTCTCAAAGAAGAAACATCTTGCTTTGCTCAAAAGGTGAATAGGCATGTTCTGAATGCCTCTAAATCATTCACCTAACTTAAGTGGCTTTCAGGAGTACTTGTGTCCTTTGGTATCCCTGTGATGTGACAGCTACCCTCTGTGTGTCCCAGCGTGCCTCTATACACAGTTGCCACACACACCTGGTCCCCCCATTTGTTTCTGACGCCATGCCTATGGTTGTCTTTATGTGGCAGCATTTTTATGAGTGTGTGTTCACGTCATTCTTATGTCTCCAAATTTATTAAAGCAGGATTACGCTGGATGGTAACAACTTTAACTGTGGATCTTATGTTAACCAGAGATTTTTATGTGTGTTTTTTCTCAAAGCATCAACGACAACTTTCTTTGCCACTCACGCAATCTAAGTCATCTCCCAAACGAGGATTTTTCAGGGAAGAAACAGATCATTTAATTAAAAACCTTCTGGGCAAGAGAATTAGCAAACTTATTAATTCTTCTGACGACCTGCAAGACAACTTCCGCGAGTTCTATGACAGCTGGCACAGTAAGCCCACTGATTACCACGGCTTGTTGCTGCCCCACATAGAGGGCCCAGAAATCAAAGTCTGGGCCCAGCGCTACATGCGATGGATTCCAGAAGCCCAGATTCTAGGTGGTGGCAGAGTGGCCACTATGAGCAAACTCTTGGAAATGATGGAGGAGGTGCAGAGCTTACAAGAGAAAATTGAGGAGAGACACCACAGCCAGGAGGCGCCCCAGGCAGAGGCCCCCTGCCTGCCCATTAACTCTGCCCGCCTGTCCTCTTTGTTTCCTTTTGCGTTGCTGCAGCGACACTCCTCTAAGCCGGTCTTACCCACCAGTGGCTGGAAAGCTTTGGGAGATGAGGAAGACTTGGCCAAACGAGAAGATGAGTTTGTGGACCTAGGCGACGTGTGACCTGTCGTGATTGTGAAAGAGGAGTGTGGGAGATTGGGACGACTGAGCCCTGGACTGGAGTCAGGCTACAGGCAGTAGCTGTAGGACAGTCATTCGCCCAGCACTCTGTTGGGGTAAATCTGGGCTTTCAGGAAAAGAGCTGTTTCTTGTGATTTTTTTTATGGTTCTGAAAGACTATGCAATTAAAAGTGTTATTAAATTACTTGACCCATAGCAGCAGGACTGTGGCCGTTTTCTGATGCCTAAGTATTAGAACCCACACTGGCTGGTTTACAATGGGAAGGGCTTCACTAAGATTTTCTTGGACTTGATGCGTCTTTATATCCTTTCTGTGCCAAGATAAATTTATCCAGTCTTTGGGAATAGTAAGTTTCTCTGTAATCTTCAGTTAGGAGCAAATTTAGCTTTATGTGATATTTATATGGCAAATTGAAAGATTCAAATAGAGGTATTAAGATACATGGCATTTACTTAAACCATAGCATTTTTCCTTTCTGTGTCCTCTTGCCTGTAGAAAAGCTGGAGATTCCAGTGGTGTCACTCATCCTGACACTCCATCCTCCCTCCTTCATAAGCTGTGTGCTTTTCGTGCTGGTGGTGGGCGTGGTGGGCGGGCCGGCACCTGCCTTCTCTCCTCGCTGACAGCCCCAGGTCTTCCCTCCACCTGCACAGCACCGCTCACTCTTGTCCCTCGCACTCCCCACTGTCCCTCCACTGCCACCTTGGGGCACATGGTCTTAGTGTCCTGCTGCTAAACCAGATGGTTAAAGTGGGGGGGATTTCTTTGCCCAGAGGAGCTTCCATCCCTCTGAATCTCTCCCTGTTTAGAATGAATTGCTTTGCCTTTTTTGGTGATGTGCTTCTCTGCAGCCCTTCAGCCAGCTTCCTCGCATTCTGTTACCCTTATAGACTGGTGGGGTCACTTTTGAATGTGGTTTTCATAGGAAAGTAGTTAAACATAAATATCAGAAGTGGTGATTATCATGTAATAAATACCTCAGTGATTTAAAAAGCCATAGAAGAAACTTGACTATGCCTGGTCTTCTTGGATCTACTGTCTAAATGAAATATATATATATATATTTTTTTTTTTTTCTTTTTTAAAATGTAGGAAAGCATACTTTGTAAGGATTAGTTTTTTTCATTCTCAGTGGAACCCTGTCAAATCCCACAAAGGAAAGGGGAAAGACACTCGTGTTAGAATGTTTTAGATTGAATGTTTGCCTTTCATACAGTTTGATCTCCAGTGTGGGTCCCAGTTTGAATGTTGTTTGTTTAGAAAAACTTTCAATTGATCAAGGGCAATAAGAAATTACTATTGACAAAGAGGTGTTTCTAGGTTTGCACTGAATCGTCTTTTGTATGTAGGCTAGGTTGTTCTGCTGTGCTCCCCACCCCATGTTAACTCGAGAGCCAGGATGGTCTCTTAGGCCGAGGGGAGGGCAGGATTCATGCATCTGGGGCCAAACACATGTTCAGTCTTCGTTGCCTTAAGAGTTATAGCAAGGTCAGTGTTAGGCTTGTGGTAGGGATCTTTTGAAGTACACTAACTAGTTCCTCAGCCACCTTCACACACCTTCTGTGGCCCTTTTTAAGTTAGCACTAATCTCCACTCATTTTTCTGCCCCATTGTCTCCCAAGTACACTATGGAGCTAAATATTTTTGTTACTATATTATAACCCGACTATTTATATGGTAGCCTCTTCAGTCTTAGTAATTTTCATTCCAAAAATGCCTGGTGTGATGCTTTATACTCCACAAGTATGGTTTAAAGGCACAAGGTCATGGCCCTTGTCATAGCAGTTGAATGTGCATTGAAATATTTTTCTATAATTTTTTTTAAAAAAAAATAGAAAAATAAGTAAGCTGTTGTAACATGGTAAGGTCATGACAGTTTTCGTATTTATATTTGAAATCAGATTTCTATAACTTGTATTTCTGTACAGAATTCTCAGTGAGTTTATATATTGTGAAATTTTTATCCAAGTTTGAGATGTGGATCTTATGCTTAATTAGTAAAAGCTAAAATGAGACCATTTGCTTTGTTCAAAATGCTGTAATGTGCAAGTTTGGAAATGTACATTAATTTACTGTATATAATACCTTGAGTTTGTTTATACCTCCAAGTTTTTACACTGAAGATAAACTAGCTTTAATTCCATTTTTTTTCTTTATAAGGGAATAAGCTGTTGGGCTAAAACTGTATAAATATGCTTTTTATTTTCTGTATGCACAAGGAAAGTTTATACTTGTATCTCACTGCGTCATATCTGATTGCAGACATTAAAGCACAATTTACAAGCAGTACTGAGTTTGGTGTGATTGGTAAAGCAGATGAATTCAAGAAATGTTAAGCATGTCCTGGTTACCAGCCAGGGCGAAGAGACAGAGCAGTGAGGAGTGGAGTTTGCATGCGTGTAGGTGCGTGGGGTGGGGGGTTGGCTGGCTGGTGGTGGGGAACCAATAACCAGATACTTAAAATTTCAGCTGGTGGTGAAATGCTAAAGAAATTTAAAATAGAGGCCCTATGGGGTGATTAAAAGAAAAGAGTTTTTTAAAGCCCCTGCTACCTCACTGCTTTTATGGGGATCTGCAAGATTAAAATTCTATTATTCTGGAATAATGATTGCTAGAAGAGATCTTAGTTCATTCAAACCATAAAAGTTAGGAAAAGGATTTGTTTTTCTTTCCAGAGAGGATAAGCAAGCTAACACAGAGGGAGATGGCTGATGAGGGTAGGATTCGTTTCTAATTCGTTTGGTTTAATTCTTATTAGCTCGAGACACCTCACTCGTGTGTGTCCTGAGAAGTCCGGTTTCTTGGCCTTTCCCGCTGCAGGGAAGGCGCCCCCACTTTGCTGCTTGTCCCTGCCACCCTTTCCTGTCTGACCAGGCCCGCTCTTCTATGTCCAGAACGCTGGCTGTAAGATATTCCTGGAATTTAATAAGCTCTCGTTCCTACATTTATTTCCAATGTTTTATTTTTTTGGTATTTGTATTAAATTCCTAAGTCATAGTTATACCTGGCCTAGAGTTCAGCATCTTCTAGTCTTACTCTCCACATTTCTTTTGCTCTTGGACTTTTGTGGACTCAGCTGTCTCTCCCTCTTAATTTTGCTTATTCCTGGACATCTGGATGAAGACATAGGGAACTCAGAGGAAGAGTAAGTAGTGGAACTTCCTCCATTCCATGTGAAACAGGACAGGGGTTAGCGCCTATTAAGAGCTGGCCCCTGTGCTTTCGTGTCACTTCCTTCTGTCTTTAAGAAGGAATTGGAGGTACAGAGGGCCTGGCTGAAGCCTGTGTTTCGAGCCCCTCCTGCGCTTATGGTCAAGGTTGCTCACCAGAAGAAAAGTCCTCATTGTGCTCATGTCCCACTGTGGCCCTGGGGTATTTATAAAGCCATCGCTAAGGCAGGGCAGATTGGATTCCCCGCCCAGGAACAGGATGCCTGGCCTTTTGTGTCCACCTTCCACATATACCTTCCTAACACACACACACATGTATATCACCCTGAAAAATATTAGGATGGGGAACCCACTTCACTGGTTTGTGCCAAGGGTTCCGGGGTAAAGAATGTGTCCAAATGCCTACACACTGAGTATGTTGATAAGCAGACTAGCTATGGGTTTGGGTAATCCAAAATAAATGTTTTAAATGTCATTTAAATATTGAAGAGAAAAGTAATTTGTTCGAATGGTGGTTTTGTCTATTTAAAGACAGAGATCTCAGATGGTTTTGTTGCTCAGACCCAGGCTCTGTTCTTTCTGAATCCTCCTATTACACTGTCTACTTCCAGCAATTAAAGGATCTGAAGTGTATCATCATATGGATGTATACACAGTAAGCCTTTTTGGCCTTATTTTTTAAAAACGTGCCAGTTTTGCTAGCCAGTTTTATACAAGGCTGTATGGCCCTGAATCTTTTTATGAAATTCTAAATGGAGTACTTTTCAAACTGTCTTCTCAGAAGTTTGGGGCCTGGTAAGGGCCTTGTGAATGTCTTGCTTATTCATCCCAGCACTGAGAGGGCACAAGTGCATTCCATTCTTGGGTAGAGAAAGAATGCAGATGGACCACATTTTATGCCTGAACTGACCCTGGGGGCTAAGGCCATTGCTTGGAATGCTACTGCAGCCACCTCAAGGAGAAGACTGAGAACAGCCTATCCCCAAACTGACCTGAAGGGAGAAACAGCAGAGATGGGAAAGGAAAAACACCAGTGTATTAATGGAGCAAGTGATTACTATGAGCAACTGGGGCTCCTATGGGAGATTTGCTCAGAACTGTGAGAATGAGGTCCCCACACACTCCTCTCCCCACGGATTGAGGGTGTATGCAGGGACTTCAGAAGCATGGGATGGGCACAGTGCTGTAGTCCATAGGGCCCACTGGAAAACGGACATCATTCCCTCCAGGAGGAGCTGCTAAAGCTTCGAGCTGGGGCCCCTGGGTGGCTTGGTCTGGTCACCCCCACGCAGGGGCCAGGCTTCTTGATGTGAGGTGATGCCAGAATACTTAGCTACTCTTTCCAGTCCCAAGGAATCTAGCTGGAGTCTTGTGGGTTAGAAACATCCTCTTCCCCTGTCAATGAAGAAAAACTATTATTTCTATTGTGTGTGTTAATGATTAGACTTACAAGGTTTATCAGGGTTAAAATTTATGGGAGCAGGTCTTGCACAGGAGCTTCAGTTGCTTTGTTTTCGACTGAGCTGCACTAAGCCCTAACTGGAGCTAACCAAAATGGAATCACTTGTGCTTAGTGCCATGTAATTAAACTGAAACATTAACGAAGCAGGAAAATCCCTAGACCATTTTTTTTCTTAAAAGCAGGAGATTCATAGCAAACAATCTGAAACAGCCCAGTCCACCTGCTCTGGCATGATAAGGAAGTCTACTCTCTGCTTTAACCCTCACAAGAAAGGTAACCTGAAGTAACCTGACGTTAACCAATCTACTTCTTGCATTATTCTGTTCGCTTGTTCCTGCTCAACCTACCTTAGAAAAACCAACTGTCCTGTTGTGCCCAACAGAGCACCTGTTTTTTGTAGATTGGGTGCTGCCTGATTCATGAATTGCTAGTAAAACCCAATTCTTTAAATTTATTGAGTTTTGTCTTTTGACATCAGAAATATACTTAGAAAAAAGCTAAGACCACAGGTCTTGATGCTCCCAAGTGGAGTTTAGCCATTTATCAGCTACTTAAGTTACAAAATAGTCAAGTCATAGATAGTTAATTATTAAAAAGTTCATGGGTAGGGTGGGCATGGTGGCTCACAGCTGTAATCCTAGCGCTCTGGGAGGCTGAGGCAGGTAGATTGATTGAATTCATGAGTTTGAGACCAGCCTGAGCAAAAGCAAGACCCCATCTCTACTAAAAACAGAAAAAAATAAAAAACTAAAGCAAGAAAATCACTTGTGCCTCGGCGCCTGTGGCTCAAGTGGCTAAGGTGCCAGCCACATACACCTAAGGTGGTGGGTTTGAATCCAGCCTGAGCCCGCCAAAAACAACAATGACACCTGCAACAAAAAAATAGCCGGGCGTTGTGGCGGGTGCCTGTAGTCCCAACTACTTGGGAGGCTGAGGCAGGAGACTCGTTTGAGTCCAGGAGTTGGAGGTTGCTGTGAGCTATGATGCCATGGCACTCTACCCAGGGGGATAGCTTGAGGCTCTGTCTCAAAAAAAAAAAAAGAAAATCACTTGAGCGGCTCAGCACCTGTGGCTCAAGTGGCTAAGGTGCCAGCCACATACACCTAAGGTGGCGGGTTCAAATCCAGCCTGGGTCTGCCAAACAATGATGGCTGCAACCAAAAAATAGCCAGGCATTGTGGCGGGCGCATATGGTCCCAGCTACTTGGGAGGCTGAGGCAGGAGACTCGCTTGAGCTCAGGAGTTAGAGGTTGCTATGAGCTTTGATGCCACGGCACTCTACCCAGGGGGACAGCATGAGGCTCTGTCTCAAAAAAAAAAAAAAAAAGGAAAAGAAAAAATCACTTGAGCTCAAAAGTTGGAGGTTGCTGTGAGCTGTGACACCATAGCACTCTACCCAGGGCAACATTTGAGATGTTGTCTCAAAAAAAAAAAGTTATTGGAGAAAATCAACCACTATGACAAACATCATTTATAACTTTAAATAAACTGTTCTACAATAAACATTTAACAAGGAGGCTGACAAATCCAGTGGTTCTCTATGAGGGACGATTTTGTTTTCTCCTCCATCCCACAGGGGACTTTTTGGCAACGTCTGGAGGCAAATTTCTGGTGGCCACAACTTGTGGCGGGAGTGCTACTGCATCTAATGGGTAGGGGTGGGGCGCTGCAAAAGCACACAGTACACAGGACAGCCCCCACAACAAAGATAGATCTGGCCCAAAATGTCCACAGTGCTGAGGCTGAGAAACCCTGCTACGATTATTCCTACATGTTTGATCTTTAGGATACAGGTCACACCCTCCTGGGAACTCTCAAAATTACAGAGAAGTGCTTTTCCCTTTTTAGTAAGTGGACTTAGACTGAAACTCGTCTGCGATAATGTATGAAATAAGTACAGATTTGGTCTGGATTTTATGGTAACTGGCATGCAAATACTAATTTTTTTCTTACCCATTTATTTAAAAGGTATGATGGCTGGGCTCGGTGCCCGTAGCACAGTGGTTGTGGTGCCAGCCACATACACCAAGGGTGGCGGGTTCAAACCCGGCCCGGGCCAGCTAAACAACAATGACAACTGCAAGAACAACAACAACAAAAATAGATAGTGAGACTCTGTCTCAAAAAAATAATAAAAAATAAAAATAAAAAGTATAATAACTGGTTCAGGGCTTTGTCTTTTCATAGCAACTGTCAATAGTCTCAC
>CAUYQV010042198.1:0-19768 GCA_963574575.1 Galagoides demidoff
AACGTTTTAAAACAACAACTGAGAAAATGACATGAAGGCTGTGTTGACCAGTTTGATGGAAGTATTTTGGATTGCATGTGAAAACCCCACACTGTACCCCAGAAGTGCATTAATGTACATAGTTACCATTCAATAAAAAAATAAAAGGACTTGGAGGTTGCTGTGAGCTGTGACATCGCAGCACTCTACAAAGAAAGAGAGAAAGAAAGAAAGAAAGAAAGAAAGGAAGGAAGGAACCTTTAAGGTTCTTTCTAACCTTGAAAATCAGTTTTACATGGAGAATATCAGAAAATACAATTATTTTATATGTATAAGTGTGTATTTATGGATGTGTGTGTATCCTGACCGGATACTGGGAAAACATAAGGATGGCTAAACCAGAAAATGAACCAGAAATAACTGGCTATTGGTGGAATAAATTATATTAGTTGATTTTTAAATCACCATATGTTTTTACATTGTTGAAATATCAGAAAATCACATAAAGAAATTAGAAAACCAAGTGACAATTATGAACTTGCTGATGATATTAGCCAACATTTCTGTAGATAAAAGCTGAGAAAATACCATGTCTATATAATTATAAACATTAACACATACATTCCTCAAGTATATCATTTAGAAAAACAAAATAGTCTCTTTGATGTTCCAAAAAATGATCTTCTGAAAGTTTAATACCAAAATGGACGTTACTATGGTTAGGGGAGGCAGAGCTAGGATGCAAGATGATTTCTGGGACACGCAAATAAGCAAGAGGACAATGAAAAGGCCCAGTTAATGCTATCCAAAGAATTAGAAGAATAGGAATGAGCTGTATAAATATCTCTCAGGAGTAAAACACGTAGAAGGCAAGTAGGCATGAAATTAATAATTATTTTTAAATGCTCAGATATTGAATTCATTTTAAAACCTGGTTTTAATAAGAAAAGTAGACAAGAGCATTTTGCACAATAAGGTAGTAATGGAGAATTTGTAAAATACCTATTAATAAAACATAGCAAAGTGAATATTTTTTTAAAATGAGCATTAAAAACCATTAGGTTTAGATGAAATTATTCTAATATGATGAGAAAATTATCTTACTAATTTGACAAAGAGAATTTATTTTGAAATAGCAAAGTAAGGTAGATCAAGGAATATGCAATTAGGAAAAGTACAGGCAGTTCAGTTCTCTCATCAAAGGTACTGGGCTATTCTACAAATTATTCCTATTCACATCACTAGAATAAAGATTTTGAAGTAAACTGAAATACTAAAATTGAAAAAGATATTGATCCCCAGTGAGTGGGATTTATGAGTTAGAGTGGGAAGAGATCAATTATATTGACAAGTCCTCTCACTCCTGTCCAGCCTTTTTTCTAGGCTCCATTTTCAATAGTCAGTACCTTCACATCCCATTGAAGTACCTCTAGGATGGAGCTTTAGGAATAAGAGTACATAGTCTCCAGAGCAGCCAAAGACATTGTTTTACTTTTTTTTTTAAGTCCTATGTTCAAAACCCTCTGAAGATTTTTCATCACTATTAAAATAAAGCTTGAAGACCCTATTGTGACCTAGTTCAAGCTACTTTTTTAGCATTTCTTTTTTTTTTAAAACCTCCCCTCCCTAGAAACCACACCTTTCAAACTAGCCGTGTGGGCTCTCTTTGCTGTTCTTTAACGATGCTATATACACTCCTTAGTATACTCAGGGTTGCTATTTCTTGTGCCTGATGCCTCCTTCTCCCATATATTCTCATTAACAATTCAATTTCTTTATGTCTTTGATCTAAAGTCATTTCTTAGAGAGACTTTCTCTGACCATGTGATTTAAAATAGCGCTCTAACTTCATGTGCTTTATACTTTTCCTTAACACACTTATCACGACCTTACATCCATATCTATTTTTTTTGTCCATTTTCTATCTCCATTTTATTGTCTGCCTTCTCTTCTAGGATATATGTTTCATGAACTTGGTGCCTCTATTTATCTTAAGGTTGTATTAAGGTTGTATTCTTGTGTTTGGAGTGAGGTGTGTTTTCATTCAAATATTTGTTGAATGAAATTGAAATGAATGAATAAAGAACAGATGATTACGGACAGTTGAAGACCCTTTTTGGCCTGGTCCAAGAAATTCTAAGTCTCTGTAAGAAAGTCCTTCTTTTCTGATAAATTAGACTACAACGTTTCACTTTCAGTGTCATTTGACTCAAGGTATAATGACAAAATATTTATGTTATTTTTCTGACATTTTCTTTTTATATTATGAAAGTCTTCCCTAGATGGATGATGGAGGTGAGGGTATATCCAACACATCTATTAGGTCTGAGGAGCAAAGCAAACAGCAATTGTGACTGGTGGAAAGTTGAAAGAAATATAGAGGCAGTAACTAAGAATATGTGATATTGTGCAGAACTTTCAATTCTGAGTTTCTTTGTATTGCCTGACAAAGCTGAACAGTCATTATCTCTGAAGAGTATGGAATGCTCCCAAATATTGGACCTAATGAATGCATGCTGTATGCAGACTCTGCACTCACAGCCAGGCTCATGCCTGTAACATCACTGTGTAGCTTTTCCACCGAAATGAGCTGTGTCAAGGATACTCCTCTTGGACAGCCTTATCCGCTGGCATTAATATGTTAAATCTCACCCTTTTATGGGTCTATGTCTCATGAATGCGACCTTCACTCATATTTTCTTAGTGCTATCTTTTTTCCTGCCCCTGCTATCCTTCCTGGTATTTCCAACCTATTTCTTTAAATCCTTTACCTCTGTTGACTATGATGTATTTCTACCTTACGTAAAAGGGGAAACCTGGGAGGAGTTATAAAGAAAGGATGTAATTTCTCTGGTTGGAGTAAGGCCAGGAAACTAAGCAATTTTTATGAAGAAAGTTCAGGATGTATTTTACAATGGTTTTACTTCACTGTCCCTGATAGAGCCACCAGAATCTTTCTGGAATTTTTGCTGCAAGAACTTTGGGAAGTTCCTGAAGATAAGGACCACAAAATGAAGAAGGCTGTCGTACCTGCAGGCCCCCCCCACCGCCGAACTTTCCCATTCTCCGTCTGGTCCATAGTTGGCCGTTGGAAATTTTTTAAAATTATTGTATATGTACACCTACTAGTTAATGGCTTCTTGACTTCAGCTCTAAGAAAATAGAGCTCAATTAGTCTCTTTGTGAGTGTCTCCATTGGTCAGGTTGATAATTAAACTTTTGACATCAGTTCTCTGATCAGTCCAGGAAAAGCTATTGACTTGCAATTTGTGAAATTTTCCTTGTTGTAAAGACTGGATTAAAAATTTTCAAGCCCTCTACATGGAGCACCAAAACGGACGTTCGCTCCTGTTGTTTTTCATTAACAATGAATTTCTAAATTTTAAGTGATTAGTAATATTAGTCTGGAATATAGGAGAACCTCCTGAGCTGACCACCTCCCTATATTGACCACCTCGAGTTCACCTAATTTTTGTGGATTGGACGTGCAGCACATGTACATACAGGAACCATAGGTCTAGTTTCTTATGTTAACCACTTTTGTATGTTGACCAGTTTGTTACAGGTCAATGTACGGAGGTTATTCTATACATGAAACATGTAAGGAAAAATTACACAGGCGAGTTGGTAATCCAGAAACTCAATGTGATATTTTAGAATACCCTTTTTGTAAATTAACGACAAAAGATAACACTTCTAAGCACACAACAGTTTTTAAAACATATAAAAAAGATATTTCTCAGAAACATGAACAAAACATTAGGTTTGACTGAACAAGTATACATTATTTTAAATCATATATAAAGCAATTAATAATTGAAAACAACTCAGTTTACTGTTTGGAGATTGCATTCAGCAGTGCAACATTTTTTCATTGAAGTGTGCAAAATCATGAGTACATGGTTTGACTGTGGCTGTTCAACAATATAGTAGGGGACATTTTCTGTATTTGGAACTGTTCCATTGAAACTGAGAATAGTAGAAACAGAGCTACTATTAGAGAAACAATATGCTCACTCCGTGATTGCATAAATAGTTTCCAGATCCATCCATGCTAGCATGTCGTGAGCTTCACTACCTCATTCTTCTTCATTATGCATTACTACTGCATTGTACGCTGTTCATCAATGGGTAAGACGTTTGAGTTGCTTCCACTTTTTAACTATTATGAATGATGCTGTTGTGAACATACACATTCTCATGCACTCATATGTCTTCTTTTCTTTTGGTACATACACCTGGGAGTGGAATTGCTGAATCACACTGTAATTCTATGTACAGTAAGGACCGCCAGACTATTTTCTAAAGTGGTTGCCTGCATTTACTCCCTCCAGCAGTGAATGAAGTTTCTAGTGTGTCCATATGCTCATCAACAGTTCATATTGTCTCTTTTTGATCGCAGCATTCCTCATGGATATGAGAGGGTATCTTCTGTTGTTGATTTTCGTTTCCCAATAACTGATGATGCTGACCACTGTTTGTGTGCCCACTAACCATTTGTTTGCCTTCTTTGCATATTTAGACCCTTTCCCTCACTTTGAAGGGATATTTGTATTTTTTATTTTTAAATTATCTGAGTTCTTAATACAGATCCCTTTCCTGTAAAGGGATTGAAAATGATTGTAAAAATTGTAAATGATTTACGATTATTTTCTGTGTGTTTTCTTTCTATCATCTTGCTGGCATCCTTTGAAGCACAGTAGTTTTAAATTTTGATGTCATCTAGTTTATCTAATTTGTTCTTTTGTTGCTTGTGATTTTGTGGTCATATGTTAAAGAAACCAATGACTGAAAGTCACGATGATCTACTCCTATGTTTTTTTCCAAGACCTCTATAGATTTAGTTCTTACAATTATGCTTCTGATCTATTTTGACTTAATTCCTGAATATGGTTTGGTTATGCAGCATGGATCCACTTTCATACTTGTGATTATCTAGTTGTTCTAGAAACATTTATTGAAAAGACTATTTCTTACCCAGTGATTTGCCTTGGCACCTTTGTCAAAAGTCAATTAACTGTAAATATTTACATTTATTCTGGATTAATTCAATTCTGTTTCATTGATTTATATGTCAATTCTATGCTATTGCTCTATATGTCAATCCCATTGCTTTTATATATATACATATATATTTTTTTTTTTTCAGTTTTTAACCAGGGCCGTGTTTGAACCCACCACCTCCAGCATATGGGGGCTGGTGCCCTACTCCTTTGAGCCACAAGTGCCACCCCAATCCCATTGCTTTTAAACTCTGATACATTATGTGGTCTATTTTTAGAAAACTCATTCCGTTGGTCTACTAACTCACACTTACTTAGTTTTTGTGCATACATATTTTATCTCAAAGAGTAATATTTAAAAATCGTTTTGCCAAATCATAATTTTTTATTTTTTGAATTTTTGTAAACATTTCCATAAATAAATTGGAAAAGAATAGAATATTTTTATAGTTATCATGCCATTCAAGCACATGCTGCATACTTTTTTATTATAGTGTTGTCTTGAATTGCTTTGTTTCTCCTTTGAATTTTCTTACCACTCTTTAAGCAGGAATATATGCACCTGTCACCAAAATGCTTCAACACAGATTTAACTGTGTATATGAGAGCAAATATCTAACAACTTATTTAATTATTAATTAGATTATTAGTCTCATAATTAGTTTTAGTTTCCCAACCTCTTTATTTCATTCTAGTTTTTAAGTTAGTATTTTCATCCTCATATAGTTTAGACTTAGTCTCTAGAGAAATTGTGCTTTAAATCTTGAAGTTTTAATGAGAATATACAGTCATGACTCCCACTTCCCAAAACACATTCTCCCTTCCAATGAAACATTGCAGACATTGCAAAAAAATGTGACTCCCTCGACCTCACCATGTCAAAAGATTTGTCCTCTTTCTTTATAGCGTCACACAGATATTTTTCTGATAAGTACATCTATCTGCTAGAAGACCATTCATCTCATAGGGATCAAAAGCACTTAATACAGGGGATCCTTTGGTCACAGGGAGAGGGTAAGAAGCATTCTCAAAAGCAGCACACTTCTCAAGTAATGAGTGGTTAATTGATATGAAAGAAGTCCTTGCTCACCTCCCCTTGGCTCTTGCCTCCATAACCTTCTAGGTCACTTCCCTCTTCTTCCAAAGCTCTAATTCTCATAATCCTCTTTACACACTGTTTTGTTTTCTATCTGTCATCCTTCACCAGTTCTCAAACCTTCTTAACTGCGCATTCTGCTGCTCTATCTTAATCATCAGTAAAATCTTAAATAACCTCCGGTTCATCTCTGTATGTTTGCTTCCCTTCCTACTCTTACCAAAACCTGGCTGTCCTCTGTGGACACTGATTTAACCTGCGCTCTCCTTCTGGGGTGACTTGAGCGCTGCTTTTTCCCCTCATATCTCTGGACCTGGAACTGGGGCCCTCTTTTCTACACTTCCAGATCACTTTCCCTCCCTTCTCACTAAGGACCCACCTCATCCTGACTTAAATCTCATGCCATCCAACTTTACCATCCTTATTTTAAAATTGTGCTTTCTGACTTACTACCATTCTTTGTGACATCACTCTTGTCTTCATTCCTAGTAATTTTTATTCAGATTTTCATATCTTGGTGTTATTCATATAGGCTCACTGGGGTCCTTTACGAGGGGCAAGTTGCGCACAGAAACATTTGGCCACATCTGGAAACATTTTAAGTAGTCGCAACTTGGGGGTGGAGAGGGCAGAGTATGGAGCTATTAACATCTAATGAGGTAGAAGTCGGGAATTCTGTTAAACACTCTCCAATGATCAGGATAGAATCCCACAAACAAAGGGTTAGCTAGTCCAAAATGTGAATTGTGTCCAGAGTGAGAAAACCTGATATAGACAAGCCTTCCTGTACCCTGGGCTCTACTGCAATTGTTACGTCCTCCACCTGACCTCACCAGTCACTCCCATGGTATCTTCTTAGACTTTGTCATTACTAGTGTAACACTTCCATTAACCAGCCACCTCTTCTAGTTGATTTTCCACCTTTTCGTTGCCAACTTCTTTCCTGTGTCTTCTCTTTCCCTCTCTAGCTTTTTCTGCCTTGCGAATTACTCCCATGCAAACCGCCTCAGATTTCCTGACCCTCTCTTCATCATACCCACCTGATAAATCTCTCCACTTCTACCTGCACTACCCCTGTGTTCTTGCTATTGAATAGTTTGAGGGTAAAATACTTAATCATTCTGTGTGGCCTCTACATTTGTAATGTGGGCATTTTATAATACTGGCTAATCAGATTACAACTTCATAATTTTTTTAGACCTCACACTCAACTAGTTTGCACTTTTTCCTTTCTCCTCAATTTCCATATCACTTTTTTTTTTTGCATAGTTGCTTATCTTTAAGGAACATGGCTTCAGTTTCCCTGAAGAAAAATTTAAGCAATTAGAAAAGAATTTCCAAAAGCACCTAAGACCACATCTGCCTATCACAACATGTGTCCATATAGTTATTATGTCTTCTTATTACTCATATCCAGGGAAATACTTGTCCTCTAATTTTAATCCCTATTTTTTCTTCAATAATTTTGGTCTAATAATTTTTGAAAGCCTCTTCTACAAAATCGATCTTCTTACTTTATTCAATTATTGAGCTCACTTGGTCATTCACTTCAGCTGTCACGTGCTATTAGCTAAAATGTCTTTCAGATGAACTCCCCCAACTACTGAACAAGAAATCTCTCTCTTAAATCTAATGCAAACTACACTGTGACACTCCATTGAGAAAAGATTATAGAAAGAAATATTAAAGATGTTCTTTAAGGGGATAGTAAAATTCCTAAAAAAAAAAAAAAAGTGAAAAGAAGCAGAATTAGAAACACTATTTAAGGCTGTTGTGATCCAAGTTGTAGCCCCCAGTTCAACATTGCTTTGGAAATATGTATTGCAATAATAATGGTAAACATGTTGGTCCTATTTAAAAAAGCACTGCTTTTCAAGTAGTGAGAAATTAATCCTCTCTACCAATTCCCGCAAGAGTTCACATTTAATTTAATCTTTTTTTCTCTTTAAATACATTGTTTCTCTGTTCTTCCCTCATTTAAACATTACTAACCTGCACAATAGGTTGTAGCTGAAGGCTTAGCACTTAGTATAGCAGAGAGCACAGAGAAATGCAAAACTAGCAGGCCAGCATTCAAATACCTCCCACTTTTAAGGTAAGTGAATAAAAGTATTTTCTCAGTTTAATTCCCAAGTGAAAAAAAAAAAGCCTCAGCTGATTAGATTTCAGAGCAAGTTCATTCCTTCAAGTATCATATCATCAGTGTCCAGTATTGATTACTAATAGGTATCTGGCATTTGTGCTCATAAAGAATACAACTTTCTGAGTTGGGCACCTGGAGGTGGAGGGTTCAAATCCAGCCCTGGCCCAAAAAAAGAATACAATTTTCTCCTATGAGCAGCAATCAACATTCAGAACTTTTAAGAGATTTTTAAAATCCTAGTGTAGTCAATTCTATTAAAAGGTCAGAATTAATATGCCTCTTTTATAATTCCTTTATGCAAATCTTGAAGAGTTTTTTTTTTTTTTCTTTCTACCTGAATGGTCACTGACCATTAGAATTCCAAATACATGCTACTTATTTAAAATGTACCTTATACAGGATATCTAGCAAACTCCGCAGTTGGAAATTGAATAGATAAAAAAGAAAATGTAGGAAAAAAGAAAATATCTGGCATCAAAGATGGCTCAGTAGGATACAAATAAGTAAAACATGGGGATGAAATGAATTGGAACTGAATCTATTTGCATTAGGGATTGAACATGATGTGCTCCGTAGGAAAGTTTGAAACACTCCACTGAACAATAGAAAAATAAGTTGAATATTTTAGCAATCTTTTAGCATTCCCCAAATGAGCTTTTGTTGTATGTCTCATTTCAGCCATTTTATTTCCAAAAGTCAGGATTTCTTAACATGTCTTTTCTTTAAAACAAACAAAAACCCCCAAGACCTATGTTGTTGCCCTTAAATGTGGTCAAAATTTCCAGTATAATTCTAAGTTTTTTTTCCTAGCGACCACTTTCTTTTGATGGTTTACAGGGTTTTGTAGTTAATGGTGTGGTGTTTCTGGCTTCTACCTGCCCAAATTTTAACCTCCCTTGCTTTGATCCAATCTATTCCTTTCAAAGTCATTCATACGTGGAACTTGTTATGCAGAACAAGTTCTTGTTCCTTGAAGAAAATTTCCCTTTGTCCTGCTTTTTGTCAGATTTAATTTCGTGGTAAGAAAGGATCGCCTTGTGCTGTGTGCTGTTTTGGTTAAGAGTCTTTCCATACTTATCAGAATTCCTTTACTAGAGCTGCATTAACAAAATACCACAGAGTGGGTGGATTAAACAACAGAAATTTATTTTCTCACAGTTTTAGAGACCAGATTAAGGCACTGGAGGATCTGGTTTCTTCTGAGGCTTCTCCCCTTAGCTTGCAGCCGGGCCTTCTCCCTGTGTCCTGGCCTGGTCTTCCGTCCTTGTACCTGCATCCCTGCCGTTGCCTCCTGTGTGTTCAAATTCCCTCTTCTTACAGGACACCAGTCATATTTGACGAGGCCCTGCCCAAATGGCGTTATTTAAACTTAATTACATCTTTAAAGCCTTATCTCCAACTACACATTCTGATAGTCTAGAAGTGAGGGCTTCAAAATATGAATTTGGCGGGACACAACTCAACCTATATCACCATTCATAATGAATCAGTGACACAATGTAAATCTTCAAAAAAAAAAAAAAAAAGAAGCCTAGAAGTGTCACCAGACCGAGGAATCCGTCCGCCTGTCACTCGAGTCCATCAATGCAGAAGAGGATCAGAGATCAGCAGTTTCACTTTTATTTGCAGAAAAGCCAGCAATTCCGGAGAACAGCAAAGATACCTCCTCAAAGAACTGTCTGCCTTCTCTTTCCCTTTGTTACCTGTCATTCTCACAGTAAATTAAATGTTATTACTCATCACGGTATATGTTTAAAAGCATCTTCATAGGTTAGAAAGTTAAATGATATTTTCCTATCTTCAAAGTACGTTTTTTCTAGACTAAATTTATAGCTAGTCAGCAATTTGCTGGGTACACAGAGTGCCCTGTGTCCTTGGCCATGTAGTATAGTCCCCAATTTACCGATGACAGTAGGACTCAGAAGTGAGTGAACAACCTCCAGAAGTCACATAGGTGCACCCGCCTAGTGAGGGCCTGACCCGGCAGCACTCTGCATAAAATAGCCCTTCCGGTTAACAGTGGCTGCTAACAGAAGTACAAAAATTATCCCAGAAAATAATTGACACCATTTTTTTTACATTATTTTATAAAACATCACCCTTATGTGATCCAGCATGAGTAGATTGCAATACTTAATGGTTATGACCACCTAAACTGACATTAAAAAATCAAAAATAAGTTATTAGCAAATTTTACCTTAGAAAGGTTCTGTACAGATATGTTACCTCTTATAAAGTACAATATGTTATCATTGGTGGTAAAGAACATCATGAAACTAAAAAGAATATGACTCTGCTTTTTCACTTAAAAATCTGCTCTGAATAGTTTGTTGAATGAATAAACGAGTAAATGAAAAGGGAATTTAATGGTGTAACATGGAAACATTTTTTATTTTAAAATAACACTCTCTCCATGGTGCCTCTGGCTCAAAGGAGTAGGGCACCAGCCCCATATGCTGGAGGTGGTGGGTTCAAACCCAGCCCTGGCCAAAAACTGCAAAAAAACAAAACTAAACTAATACTCTCTTCTAATAATCTGGAAAGAAATTATCTTATACAGCATGATTATAACCTGGTTGTCAATGATTTTATATTTATTTCTCATACACAAAGAAGTACAAACATGAAACTTATTGTGATTTTTTTTTAAAGCTTCTATTATTTAGCCTTTCAAATAAACCTATCTCCTACCATGATCACAGTCTGCTGTTCTGAAAATTCAATATGTTGCTGCAAGCAATTTGCTTTCTCCACAGCCTGGGGTTAATCCCATCCAATTAAATGCCCACATTGCCTTCTTATCTCTTTCAACCCTTTTTAAGTGGAATTGCTAGTTCAAAGAATTTACATATTTTAGATCACCAGGACGTAGAACTAACCTTTTGCCTCCACTATATATGGTGTGACTTTCTATATATATAACTATGAATGTATATTAGGCTATCCATATAGAGAATATGTTTAAACTTATCATACCTGATTTTCATTCCATAGTCAGTCTCAACTAATGCTAGCCTTTGTATAAAGTATAGACTCTCACATCAAATTTTCAAAATGCCAAGAATTAGCTGAATTTGAACGGTGTTACCAACAATCACATACAACAATCTGATGCCAGAAAGGGCAGAATAAGCAAAGCATGAGGTCTGCTCAACCCCCGATTCTGTTTAATACAGTGAGGTGAGATTGTACATAAACTTATATAATGTTTTGAATATGAATTTAAGCCCATGCCATACAATAAAAAAATCATAAAAGGTTTCAATTAAATCTTAATTTTTATTCTTTTCTTTACGATTGACACAAGATAATTGTAGATATTCCCAGGGTATGACATGACGTTGTAATACATGAATACATTATGTAATGATCAAAATAGGGTAATCAGCCTATTCATCTCCTTAAATATATATCATTTCATTATGATGAGACCATTCAGAAACCGCTCTTCTATTTCAAAATATGTATTATCATCATTAGCTCTAGTCACCCCACTATGCAATAGTACATTAAAACTTACGCCCTCTAACTGTACTTTTATACCTGTTGACCAACATCTCCCAATTCTCATTCCCCCCTACCTTCTCCATCCTCTGGTACTCACTATTGTACTTTCTACTTCTGTGAGAACAATGCTTTAGATGTCCTGTATGAGTGAAACCATACAGTAGCTGTCTTTCTGTGCCTGGCTTATTTCACTTAATGAAATGTCCTCCAGGTTCATCCATGTCGCAACCAATGAAAAGATGTCATTATTTTTATGTCTGAATCACAATGCATTGTGTATATATACAAAATTTCTTTATCCATTCACCAGTTGTTGGATTTTAGGTTGTTCCATATTTCGGCTATTACAGCCGAACATAAGAGCACAGATATCTCTTCAACATATGATTCACTAGCTTTGAATATATACTAATTAGATGGAGTGCTAACTTACATGGCAGTTCTGTTTTTAAATGTTTCAGGACCTCTACATTATTTTCCATAATAGCTGCACCGATTTACATTCTCACCATTAGTAAGCATTTTTATCTTCTTCACATTGTCACCAAACTTATCTTTTAATCTTTTGACAGCAGCTCTTCTGACTGAAGTGTGGTGATACTTTCTCAATGCGGTTTGATTTGCATTTATCTAATGTATAGTGATGTCAAACATTTACTTATGTTTATAAAAACCATTTGTATGTATGTCTTCCTTTGAAAAATGTCTACTCAGGTTTTGCCCATATTTTTTAGGTGGGTTATTTTTATTTTTGCTGTTGAGTTGTTTAAGTTGAATTTATATTTTTGATATTAGTTTTTTATGAAACGTGTCATTTGCAAATATATTCCCTCATTCTGTAAGTTGTCTTTTCACTCTGTTTGTAGCCTTTGCTGTGCAGAAGCCTTTTAGAGTGATGAAATCCCATTTGTGTATGTGTGCTTTCCTTTCCTGTGCTTTGAGGTTTTCTCCACAACCTTCTTGCCTAGACCAACGTCATGGTCTATGTTCCCTGCTTTGAATCTTACAAATAGACCTTGAATCTAGTCTTAGGTTAATTTTAAAAGTTGAAAAAGGCTGTTTTTGACTATTTATGCTGATATTCTCACTGCTTTGATGGAGGAGAGAATTTTCAGAATCCTTTTCTCCACCTTTCTTTACCATCTCATTGCTTTTTTACATTTACATTTCACTAGCAATACATGTTGTTTGGCAACTTTTATGTGCTTATTAGGCATCAATATAACAAACTTTATGTTCAAATATATTGCCCATTTATATTGAATTTTATGCTAAGTTATAGTCGATCCTTACATATTCTTTATATATACTTAATACAAGCCTTTTATTAGACACGAGATTTTTCCAATGTAATCATCCAGACCAAGATTTATCTTTTCATTCTCTTAACAGTGTCTAGCGGGGCAAAAACTTTGGTAAAATCTAATTCATAAATTATTTCCCTTATGCTTTCGGTAAAGTCTCAAAAAAAAAATTATCACCAATCTGAAAGTGACAGAGACTTTCCCTTATGTTTTCTTCTGCAAGTTTTATAATGTTATATTTTACATTTACATCTATGATTCATTTTGAAATAACTTTTCATTTGGATTATAAAAATGAACTTCAACCATTCCTTACCCCATGGTCAAAGTGAACTCAAAATAGTTCATGAACCTCAGCTTAAGGCTAAATTATAAATCTTCTAGATTAGGAGAAGAACTTTATGACCTAGAGTTCCACATTACATAGATCAAAAGAAAAGAAAATGATTAACTGGAATTTATCACAATTTTAAAAGTCAACCATTCATAAGTCACAGACTGTTAGAAAATGTTTGTAATATTTTGTATGTAATTCAATCATAAAAAAAGCATACCACCCATTTTTTTCATTAGACAAAATATTTTACTGCACAACAAAAAACACAAATGGCAAAGAAACATGCGAAAATTGCTTAACAACTTAATTACCAAGGAAATATTAATTAAAGCCACCACCTATCTACTATAATAGGCAGCATATAAAAGGCTGATATTATCAAGCATTTTATTACATGTCAATTTAACTGAATAAAGTAGATTAAAATGTATTTTTTAAACAATGTCTGGAGCATAGGTAATACTATATGTTTTAGTTATTATCTTAAAATGTTCAGCTTGCTATTGGTAACTAACATAAAACAAAATGAAACAAAACAAACTCAATGCATTTATAACACTACATAAATAACATCTTTCAAATTAATACCCAGTTCAAGAATTTTTTGAAATGTAACCAGTGAATTCCTATTGGGCACAAGGATTTTCAGAGAACTCCCCCACTTGATTACAAATAAGGCTTTGTTTTTTATAAAATAAAAACTATTGAGTTATCTTGTAGTATATTTTTCATTTTTACTTTACACATACTTGCTGCTAAAGCTTGCCTGTAAATGATTGACCAAATAACGATTATCTCTCAAAAGTTTTTCTAGAGTGTTTTTATTTATATTCAATAAAAGTAACAAAGTATCAGTAGTTATGCTTGCACTTTTTCTGTTATATCTTTCCTTAGTGGTTCACAGGAATAATTGTTCTATATATGTAAAGACATACAAAAGTAGTCTGGCAGGGTGGTTCACACCTATAATCCTAGCACTCTGGGAGGCTGAGGCAGGAGTATTGCCCGAGCTCAGGAGTTGGACACCAGCCTGAGCAAGAGTGAGAACCCCATCTCTAAAAATAGCCAGGCCTTCTGCCAGGCTGGCTCCCACCTACTTAGGAGGCTGAGGCAACGGGATTGCTTGGGCTCAAGAGTTTGAGGTTGCTGTGACCTATGATGCCACAGCACTCTACCATGGATAACAAACTGAGACAGTTTTTTAAAAAGAATGAAAAGAAAGGAAGGAAGGGAGGGAGGGTGGGAGAGAGAGAGAGAGAAAAGAGAAAGGAAGAAAAAGTAGCAAATACCAGAAGCTAAGACATGTCAAGAATCCTTACTTTTACCTGTTCCTGTAGCAAGTATCTCAGGTTATATATCATTTTAAACATTTTTCTTCAAACTATTGCAACTTTTTCTATTTTAATGCCTAATGAGAAGCAATACACTTTATTTGTTGCCAATTGTAGCAACCCATGTAACAGAATATGTAGCAGCGTATGTAACAACATATTTAGTGATCTATGTGGCAACTTATGTAGGAACCTGGACAGCAGGCTTACAGAGACAAAGTGGCAGTGTTTTGAAACATGCAAGCAATCACTAGAGGTTAAGGAACAGACCTTGGCAGTTGAATATTGATCAGTTGTGGAATTCCAGTGTGGGGGGGTCGGACTCAGGGGAGGGGAGCTTGTTCTCAATAAACAGCAGTGTGGAGGTTGCTGCGGCCTTTTCCTGGACACGTATGGGGAGGCCCACCTCCTCTAAGCTTGGAGCTTACAATCCATTGTCCAGCCTGCTTCCTTGGTGACAGCACCAACAGCCAATTTTCCCAATATACAATTTGTTTCTTCATATTTGTCATTAAATTGAGTAAAATTTTATCAAGTATTTGTAGGATTATATTGCTGTAAATAAACATATTCATGTATTAGAAACTTACAGTTTAAAAGCTACTCTAATAATGTGTGGCTCAGCACCTGTAGCACAGTGGTTATGGCACCAGCTACATACATTGAAGCTGGAGGGTTAGACCCAACCTGGGCCAGCTAAACAACTGCAACAAAAAAATGCTGAGTGTTGTGGCAGGCACCTATAGTCCCAGCTACTTGGGAAGCTGAGGCAAGTGAATTGCTTAAACCCAAGAGTCTGAGGTTGCTGTGAGCTGTGATGTCACAGCACTCTACCACAGGTGACATAGTGACACTCTGTCTCAAAAATAATAATAATAAATCATAATGTTGTCATGCAATTGTTTAATGCAAATTATATTTGCTAATATATAGTTATTAAAAAGTTATAATTGACAAGCTCTGAAGTTTCGTTGCTTACTCTATAAATGTTTATATCTTGCTCAGGTGAAATCAAAGACTATTGAGAAAGGTTCTGGGACAGAAAATAACACTATTCATGTTGTTGAATGTGGGGATGTGCCTAACATAGTATCTTCAAGACTCGAGTCACGGCTTTGATGGTGACTCTCAATATTGACATAGATACAATAGATGGAGGAAAACAATTTTACAGGCCAGAGCTAAAAGGAGCACACATCAGTTCTGCTAATATCCTACTGGCAAAGGTAGCTGGATCTATTTTTTGGTTTATAATCTATTCTCAGGAACAACTTAAAATTGCAGAGAGAACACTGGTCTATGGTAGAGAACCAGCAATCTCTATTGCTTTTACCTAAGTCTAGTCAAAATATAAACTGAAAGCAAGGCTCAACGACAATGAAAATGAATGTCAATTTATATGGTAAAATAATATTTTTCATAATTTAAGGTTGGGGTCAATGTGTTGTCAAGTGTTTTAATCACTATTGTTTTTACATTTTAATATTACCAATAAAAAAACTGACACTATTCATATGAGCTGTGTTATTTCCTTGTGTTTCACTGTTGGACGAATCTTTTAAAGCCACTTTTTCTGTTTTTGTGGGGCCAGAACCAGATAATCTGATTCATAATTGCTATACTTTGCTGTAATTCACAGTGGTAAATCGATAAATTCCAGAGGTATTATCAACAGCTCTGGATTATGGAATTCTCATGTCTTCACCAGTAAACTTCTGGAAACTTAGCTTGGTTATTGTTTTTAAGTTAAAATTAAATAAAAATTATACTAATACAGTATTGCTTTCACATCCCAATGAATCAGGCTTTATAGATGACTGAGTAAGCTGATTACAAACATGTTAATTAGAATTGTCATCACATCAAAGCAAAAGCTTGATGTTTACAGAGAAGTAGTTTGCTTAACATTGAGTTTTGCGCTCACTCTAAATCATTGTGACATCTACAATTATTCAATATGATAATCCTTATAAGCAGCCAAAATCTTATGTTTCAATCTGTTTATCACATCCTACCTAGCATTGCCCTTTACACCCAACACACACATTATTCACCTAAAAGTTGTATCTACAGCCATATTATAGAATGATATTGAACCCACAGGGGATTTCCACAGCAGGAGAGGGTGGACGAGAGCAATCTGGCCATGCTGGCTACTGCCTGGCCTAAGGATAGATGTAATCTCTTACCTTGCCCACCCAACATTGCCCAAAGCGTTCAGTGGCTTTAGGTCAATGATTTTCAAGCTCCAAAGCCCCAAACTCTTATAGAATTGGACAGGTCTATCAGAGGCCCCTAAAATATGGGAAATGAGTACACCGGCCACTGATTGAACCAAACCCATTTTCTAAAAGCAAATTGGTTTTATCTTTTTCATACACACATACACTGGGCTTGTATAAGAGACTTCACTGGGAGTCCAGAGTTTACCCACTTAGAAAAATTCTTTCCTAGACTAATGGTGAACAGAAGATGACTAATCCAAGTGGGTTTGGATTTTTATCTGCAGAGTCCCATCGTGGATTGGCAAAAAGTATACACAGGATTTTTTGTTGTTGTTGTTCATCACTTTTAGTTAGTGTTTGTGTGTTTAATGTGTGGTTCTCCTTCTCTTCCTTTTCCCAATCTCCCTCCTCCTCCATCTTCCCCCTCTCCCTCCTCCTCCGCCCAATGTGTGGCCAAAAAAAAATAAACTTTGGACACTCCTGTATGCTATAGAGGTATAAAACCAATTAGTACTCTTTTATCTTTGTTTTGTATTTTTTTCGTAGTAAATTTTGAATGTTTAATTCTGTCAAACTATGAACTTGTGTTTTGATTTAATAATGAATACGTGAATCACATTTCACTTTTCTTTTTTCTGACTTTCTTCTCCTCCCTGTCTCTCCTCCCTCCCTTTTTCCTTGCCTTCTTTCTTTCTTTATTAGTTCTTAGCCACCAAAAACCAGGATTTTGAGATTCTGTTTTTGTCTAGTAACTACCACAAAGTACCTTCTAGACAGTTACAAGGAGAGAGAGGTAGGTGGTAACCTTCCTTATAAGTGGCCATTTCTCTTCCAAGGCTTCTCAGTCTGATTTACAGGCATTGAATTTGTCTTTTTGGAGCTATATCAGCTCCTGGAACAGCACAGTTAGCCTAACATATTAGGTCTTTTTTCATTCTCTTTTTTGAACAAAATATTTTAGAGTTGCTTGTGTCAGTAGGTAGTTAACATTTCGAGTTTCCATCGATATCTTCTGTCTGTTCCTAACTGTTTTTACCTTTAGGGTGTTTACCAATGAGTTACTTCTGGTGGTTTTTATGGCCCTGTTCATAGGCTGCTGACACTTATTCAGAGCATCCCAGCTGACCTCGGTAAGAGTAAATATCCAGGAGAGTGATGGTAAATTCGGTTAAAGAGAAGACTTTAGGGCCATTTGATTTCAATAACAAGCTCTTAGTATGCTGATAGGCATACTGACTTCAATTTTTATATTGAACTAGGAGTTGATGATCTCCTCAGAGGTCCTAGGGGTAACCAGAATATGATATTCTTTTTTTCTTTTCTTGCTTCATTATATTTTGAATATTGGTCTCCACAAATGTGTGTTCCAACAGCTCACAACTCTGGGGTTGGAGACCTGACAGACTCAAGGTAAGTAATAACCAGAAATCCACAGCCCCAACAACATGCTGCTTCTTTTTTCAGAGTACCAGGTCAAATTCCAAGGAGAGATGAACTCTTGGGACTTTCACGCAATCTTTGGGCAGTTTCCTGCTCTACATAGGATCAGGCAGCAAAAAATTAGAATTTGACTCAAATATACACGGCTATTAGCTAGTACCCCACCTCTGTCAGCTGGCTGGGCTCATGCTTAGTTCTAAGAGGATAAGCCCCACTCCTTTCCTTTTGGGGAAGCTTGTGAAGAATAAGGCAGCCAATATGGGACTTTCACCCCTGGGGGCTAATGTATAGGTGATTACGTGAGGATCTAAACATCTGCTTAAATCACGAAACTTGGGGAGAACTTAGATTATGTACCACAATTTAGGATTGGAAATGATGATAAAACCCTAACAGTGCACAGTGACAGAGGTCAAAGCACAATTGGGCCAGCAGGCCACCTCCACCTTTCAGCAAATCCAATTAGTAACACAGTGTAGCAGCAATCTCTCTCTTAGCTGGGGCCAAGCTGCCCCATTTACCTCACTGATTGTTTTAACCATATTACCTTGGATGAGGTATGAGGAGGTAACAGGCAGATCAACAGAAAGAAACTATATGATTTTTACAGTTTTGTTACACTCATAGTCACATGATGAGGTCACAACACACCATGTGGGCCACTCAAGGGGAGCACTGGGGTCAGACATAGAGAGAAGGGGGACTGGGAGCAAGGAACTTTACTGTGGTTTCTACTGGAAGGAACATGTGAGACAAGATGAGCAGGTCTAGGATTAGCCAATTTGAAGAATTTTAGGAAACACTAGAGCCTACCAGTGTTCCTATTTGTCTGGTATCTGGCCCTGGAGCAATTAATGCCAGTGTATAGTTGCCCAGAGTGTAATAGACCAATACTGGGGCCAGCTGTGGGTGTGGACGTTTTCAGCACTCTCAAACAGAGAAACTGACTGGAATCAAGCCAGAGTCTAAAAACCAAGCCAAGAAATCAAATACCCTACTATATTACAATCATACAAAAACTTGTGTTTAGACGGAAATGTATAACAATATTTGTCTAGATTAGGAAAGAAGAAAAACCTTAGACAAATAACCTAGTGACAACTTAAGTCTTTTTAAAAAAAATTAGAGCAAATTAAACTTAAAGCAACAGAAATTGTGAAGATTAGAGGAAAAATTAAAGAAACACAGAAAAATTTTTTAAATGGACAAAATTAAACTAAAACCTGACTCTCTGGAAAGATTGAAACAACTTAAAAAGCAACAGCAGGAGGGCAGTGTCTGTGGCTCAAAGAAGTGGGGTGCTGGCTCCATATACCAGGGGTGCCAGGTTCAAACCCAGCCCCAGCCAAAAACTACAAAAAAAGTTAAGCTGTAGGTAAAATATTCTAGGCATTCATAAAAAG
>CAUYQV010042199.1:0-40106 GCA_963574575.1 Galagoides demidoff
GGCGCCTGTGGTCCCAGCTACTTGGGAGGCGGAGGCAGGAGACTCGCTTGAGCCCAGGAGTTGGAGGTTTGCTATGAGCTGTGATGCCATGGCACTCTACCCAGGGGGATAGCTTGAGGCTCCATCTCAAAAAAAAAAAAAAAAGCAGAAAAATTAGAAAATAGAAAAACATTTGTGTTAATAACTTACCCAAGGTCATATAGCTAGAAAATGGCTAAGCTAGAATTTGAACCCAAACCTGTCTGACTCTTAGGTCTGTGCTCTCAACTTCTATGCTTCCCTGCCACCGAAAAGAGCAGCAAAACAGGAGTTAGGTCATCTCTGTTCTTGCCACTACTATCTTATGTGACCTTACTTTTGAAGTTCTCACTTCCCTTAGTTGTTAAAAGATAAGAGTAGATAAAATATCTTTGGCATTTATAACTCTTCTGACTATTATCTGCTCATGTAAAATCCATGTTGATTTACAACATGAAAAGTCCCAAACTTTGGTTGCTAACCCAGATACCATTTTCTTCTGGTACACTTCTGGGGTCATCCATGGATGGAGAGCCCCAGGGAGGGGGCTCTGCCATCCTCCCTTACCTACCTCCTCCTCCAGGGGGTTGCCCTGGAGTTGAGCCAGCCCTTGAGGAGGACTCTACTCCCCTTCTTTCTGTTCTGAGACAGGGCTCAGGCCTGGCTCTGCTCCAGGATAAACTTTCACAAGGCAAGAGATAACACCAAGTCAAGGTGAAGACCAGGACAGTCCTTAAAAAGGCCTCCTTATAGCCTAGAGTTGCTGCAGCACTCCCACTCCACTGCAGTCCATCCTGCCGGCCAGCACTCAGCCACCATGTGGGAGATTGTGGCTCTCCTGCTGCTCACCTTAGCCTATTTCTGCTGGCCCAAGGTAAGGAACCCTGGTGCCAAGTACCCCAAGAGTCTCCCATCTCTGCCCCTGGTGGGCAGCCTGCCATTTCTTCCCAGGCGTGGTCATCTGCATGTCAACTTGTTCAAGCTGCAAGAAAAGTACGGCCCCATCTATTCTCTCCGTATGGGTCCCAAGACTACAGTGGTTGTTGGCCACTACCAGCTGGCCAAGGAGGTGCTTATTAAGAAGGGCAAGGATTTCTCTGGGCGGCCCCAAGTGGTAAGCAATGCCAATCTTCTCCCTCCCTCACCAGCCCGTGGGAGTGTTTAGGTCTTCGGTCAGGACCATGCCTAAAATGAGTAAGCCTGAAATGACCCTTTTAGCTCCAACAACCTATAATTCTTCCAAAAACAGACCAGTGGGGTAATGGGAAGGCAGCAAGCCCTCAGACCCCACCTAGCCTCTAACCTCAGCAGGGAAGAATTAAAGGAAGGCTTACTCTACTGGGATGCCCATGATGTGGGGTGGGGGGATACCAATGGCCTGAGGGGTCAGGGAGCCCTCACTCTACTCATCTTGCCCCTAAATGGGATGATAATCTCTCCCAGCCTAGACCTCTCCAGTGAACTGAGAAGGTATGGATAAAGCACTGAGCTCAGTACCCAGCACAAAAAGTGCTTCCAAAATAGCCAGTATTAATGTTACTCTTCCTGGAAAATGGGGTAGTAATTACTTTCCTTCTTGGGGGTGCTGGGAGAAATAGCCTGGCCCCTGGAGGCCTAGGACTGCTGTTTCCCAGGAGCTGTCCCCAGCTGCTCCAGCTATCCTGCAAAACTTTCTGTTGTGCTCCTGAGCGGGGGCACTAACCATCCAAAAATACCACCCACTCCCCCATCCCAGCACCCACCTCTACTAGGTTCCTGTCCAGGGAAAAGAAGATAGAGGAGTCTAGTCAAGTGGAGCTCGAGTCACGGGATGGAAAAGGGAGGCTTTGGGGACTGGGCATGGTGACTCATGCCTGTAATCCTAGTACTCTGGGAGGCCAAGGTGGGTGGACTGCTTGAGCTCAGGAGTTCAAGACCAACCTGAGCAAGAGTGTGACCCCTATCTCTACTAAAAATAGAAAAAATTAGCTGGGCTTGGTGGTGCATGCCCATAGCCCCAGCTACTCGGGAGACTGAGGCAAGGGGATGTCTCAAGCCTAAGAATTTGAAGTTGCTGTGAGCTATGATGCCAGGGTACTCTACTCAGGGTGACAAATAAGACTCTGTCTTAAAAAAAAAAAAAAAAGAGGGCAGCGCCTGTGGCCCAGTGAATAGAGCACTGGCCCCATATACTGAGGGTGGTGGGTTCAAACCTGGCCCCAGCCAAACTGCAACCAAAAAATAGCCAGGCATTGTGGCGGGTGCCTGTAGTCCCAGCTACTTGGGAGGCTGAGGCAAGAGAATCACCTAAGCCCAGGAGTTGGAGGTTGCTGTGAGCTGTGACATCACAGCACTCTACAGAAGGGCTATAAGTGAAACTGTTTCTAAAAAAAAAAAAAAGAAAGAAAGAAAGAAAAAGAAAAAAAGAGAGGCTTCAGACCCTAGTGCTTTGGGAGCATCTCTAGGATAAGATAGCTAGGTTCAAGTCTAAACTGGGTGGACAAGCCGGGTGCAGTGGCTCACCCCTGTAATCCCAGCACTCTGGGAGGCTGAGACAGGTGGCAGGTCTAACACAGCCTGGGCCTGCCAAACAACAATGGCAACTACAACCAAAAAATAGCCGGGCGTTGTGGCAGTGCCTATAGTCCCAGCTACTTGGGGAGGCTGAAGCAAGAGAATCACTTGAGCCCAAGAGTTTGAAGCTGCTAGGAGCTATGACACCACAACGCTCTACCAAGGGTAACAAAGTGAGACTCTGTCTCAAAAAGAAGAAAGGGAGGATGAAAGAAAGGGAGGAAGGAAGGAAGGAAGGAACAAATGAACAAACTAGGTGGACAGAACAGTTCCATTGTCTAGACATAGGCTTGTGGTTGGATGTGCAGAATTGCAAAGGAGGGGTAAGCAAAAACAAGATGAGCTATGCCTTTAGCCCTTCCCAGAGGACCCAGGGAAAGACTAGTCTGGGCAGTCCTCTATCTCTATAAGCTGGCCGCTCCCTGCTCCAGGACACACCTTCCCCTGATCAGAAACTAAAAAGAGAGAGGCCCAGATGTCACCCTATCAGAGAAGTGAACCCAGGACTCCTGCATTTTAATCCAGGGTTCTTTCTTCCTCCTCACAATATGTCCCTTTGATGGAACTGGGAGTAGGGGGCCTTAGGGCTTGTGCTCCAAGACCTTACAGCCACGGTGGAGTGCAGCAACTGGGGGTTGGCATGGCAGGTGCCTGCCTCCTTCTTCAGGAAGGGGGACAGGTACAGGAGCCAAGGGCAAGGATGGGGTGGACAGTGTGGGATTCTTACAGCCTTGCCTGCTCTCCAAAGACCACTCTAGGTATCCTGTCAGACAACCAAAAGGGCATTGCTTTTGCTGACTACAACAACAACTGGCAGCTTCATCGGAAGCTGGTGCTGGCCACTTTTGCCCTGTTCAAGGATGGTGACCAGAAGCTAGAGAAGATCAGTGAGTGCCAGGCTGGCCTCTGGGGCGGGAGCGTGGGGGAGAGGGTGGGCAGGATCCCACAGTGGGTACAGGAGGGAGAAGGAGGCTGGGGTGGGGGAAGAGGGTTAGGAATGGCCCAGGCCAGCCTTTTCTTGGCTACTGCTGCCATCTAGTGGCACTCTGCTACCTGTCCCCTGCTTTGGCTGAGAGGGAGCTGGTAGAGAGGGGGGCAAAGGTGCTCATTCATTCCCCACCCTGTGCCCCTCTCTCTCTTCAGTATGTCAGCAACTCAGTTTATTGTGTGACATGCTGGTCACTCACAATGGAGAGTCCTTAGATCTTTCCTTGCCTCTCTTCGTGGTGGTAACCAACGTAATCTGCTTGATCTGCTTCAATTCCACCTACAAGTTTGGGGATCCTGATCTGACAGTGATACAGAATTACAATGAAGGCATTCTGGAATCTCTGGGCAAGGACAGTCTGGTAGACATATTCCCCTGGCTGAAGGTAAGGATGAGTCAGGTCTCTACCTGCAGATTCCAGTAGCCTCTGACAGTCCTCAATTTCCTTTTACTGCCCAACCCCAGACCTGCCTTTTCCCTGACCCCTGAACCACAGTGACCTCTATCTCCTCTGCCTCTTAAAACTTTTGCCACTCTGCTGACGTAGGTTTAGTCTTTAATCATGCATCTTTCTGCTTTTCATAATGGCTCTCTTATTTTCTAATTACCATGTGCCAATATTAAGCTTTCTATATGTATTAATTGATGAATTCCCCTTGGAGGGAGGTTTTACTATTTCCATTGTGTAGATGAGAAAACAGTCTCAGTGAGGTGAAGGAACCTGCTCAAGGCTTCAGACTCAAATCTCTCTTACCCTCACAGGCTGGGCACACAGCAGAGTCAGGACTTGACGTTTGTCTGAGTGGAGAAGGGGAAGTGGAAACGACTCCCTCCTCTCTTGTTTGGGATCATGCTAGTTTTCATGATGATCCCATTCTGTGTCCCCATCTTGCTTTCCCTTTTGGCTGAAGGTCAGAGTTAGAGGGAGAACTCAAGACAGAAAGCTAGGATCTGCCTTCAGGAGGGATTCTGGCAGCTAAAAAGCAAAATGGAAGAGGATTGGGTTTGACATTTCTTTTTACTCCCAGATTTTCCCCAACAAAACCCTGGAATTGTTGAGGAACTGTGTTAAGATGCGAAATGGTCTGCTGAATAGAATTTTTGAAAAATATAAGGTAGGTAATGGAGCAGATGAGAATATAAGTTAGCTTAACAGTGTCATTAGAGCAGAGCGGGGTCCATTTTGGACACTGTAGAATCTCTAAAAGCTAGAATAGGACAGCCTGGCACCTAGTAGGTGCACAATAAAAATTGATTTAATGAATGGGGGTGGGAAAATGAGGGATTGAAGAGATCCTTATAGGATCCATTCTCCCCCTGCCGCAAACTTAAAGAGGGCTCACTGCTGCCTCCCACCTCCATAGCATGTAGGTCCTGCCCAGCCACACTCCACTTGCATGCAGAAGGAGGCTTATTGTCTCTAGTCTGGGACAGAGTATGGTAGGAGTGGGGAGAGTGGGGCTCCTTCCTTATCACTGCCTCCCAACCTACCTGACCAGGAGAAATTCAGGAGCGACTCTACCACCAACATGTTGGACATACTGATCCAAGCCAAGATGAACACAGATAATAACAACAGTGACCCAGACCAGGACCCAACAATACTTTCAGATGAACACATTCTCGCCACTGTAGGGGACATCTTTGGGGCTGGCGTAGAGACCACTACCTCTGTGATAAAGTGGATTGTGGCCTTCCTGCTGCACAATCCTCAGGTGGGTTTCTCCCTATTCTTGTCTCCCCATCCACTCTAGACCCCTGCCAGCCCAACCTCTAGACCCCAGAGAGAGGGAGTTAATGCCCTCAGGCCTTCTGTGCAGGAAGGCTTTCCCCAAGTAGTGGTTGGCTCCAGTCCCAGAGTGGAGCTGCCCCATCTTCTGGAAGCAGGAGGCTCTTCTGGACATGCTGTTGGGTTCTGCTAAGCCCATGCTTCTCCTGGGCTTAAGCATACTGGTGACATCCACTCTTCTCTGGCTCTCAGTTGAAGAAAAAGCTCCAAGAGGAAATTGACCAGAATATAGGTTTTAGCCGTACACCAACAATCAGCGACCGGCACCGTCTCATCCTGCTAGAGGCCACCATCCGAGAGGTGCTTCGTATCCGGCCTGTGGCCCCTTTGCTCATCCCCCACAAGGCTAACGTTGACTCAAGGTGTGCCTTCCCTCCCAATGACATCCTGCCCTTGATGTATCCAACACTGCTTGCCAGCCCACCTGGTTCCCTTTCCATACCCCACACCCCAATCTGCTAATTAACCTAGAGCCAGCCAACAATTTACTACTATCAAACATCCTATCCTAGCCCTACTGCTCAATGTGTCCACTACCCACTGGCACCAATTGACTAACCCATGGACCTACCTAACTTCCCTCAGAAGCTGCCTGCTCTCCATGGAGACATATGATCTGGGATGACAGACTAGGTGCTCCATGCTCCTGCCTAGTCCAACAGTTGCAGCAAATGCATGCATCAGCTCTAAATGTACATCCCCACACCCTGACAGACACAAATGTCTATGTACACCAGTGTTCATACAGAAGCACTTGTTGAGAGGAAAGGACTGGAGAAGGGTTGGATTCAGATTTGATCTGGCAGGAGCTGAGCAAAAGATGAATGAGCAGGCATGAGGGAATACAGGGTACTCCTTCCCAGGGTGGAGGAATGTGGGGGCTTGGAGGATGAACGAGAAGGGGAGGACAATGTTCCAGACCCCCTTTTCTTCTCCCTCCCTTGAATAGCATCAGCGAGTTTGCCGTAGACAAGGGCACACATGTTATTATCAATCTGTGGGCACTACACCACAATGAGAAGGAGTGGGACCAGCCGGACAAGTTCATTCCTGGTGAGTCCCTGTCCTATCCTGCTCTCTGGGCCACACAGCCAGCCTGGACTCTGTGCTTCACCAACCCAGCACCCTTTCCCTCTGCCAAGCTTGCTGCAGGAAGTTGGCTCCAACTTCATGGACCTGTTGATACACTATCCTGCCATAGACTTTCCCAAACTCTTGACAGCTGGGTTTCCCACACTCTCCTTCCAACTACTGCATATTGACTCCTCTAAGAAGTCCTCTAGGCATCTGTTTCCCATTAAATCTGCCCCCTTTCACCTTGGAGGGTAGCGTTTTCATGTTAATACTGCCTGTTTTTCATCCTTCCTGAATATTTCATTTCCTTTGTCATTAGGTCTACCTGAGAGCAGGTATCCCTTTCTCTCTCCTCAGGCTGGGGTTCCCCAGGCAGTGTTTTTCTCCCCTTCAGCAGAGAGGCTTGCCTCTGCTTACTCCTGCCCTGGCCCTGGCTGAGGCCTCCTTTTCCCTACAGAGCGCTTCTTGGATCCAACGGGTAACCAGCTCATCTCACCATCATTGAGCTACTTGCCATTTGGAGCAGGCCCCCGCTCCTGTGTAGGTGAAGTCCTAGCCCGCCAGGAGCTCTTCCTCGTCATGTCCTGGTTACTGCAGAGGTTCGACCTGGAGCTGCCAGATGATGGGCAGCTACCCTCCCTGGAAGGCAACCCCTCAGTGGTCTTTCTGATCAAGCCTTTCAAAGTGAAGATCAAGGTGCGCCAGGCCTGGCGGGAAGCCCAGGCTGAGGCTAGCACCTAGAGGGTGTACCTAACACCTCTGACTCCACCTGTTTGGCCTGGACAGGATGGAATTAGATTAGATTAGCGGAGAATTAGAGTAGAGGTGTTCCTCCCACCTTTCCTTCCCTCCATCCCCCTCCTCCAAGCCCACTCTGCCCTCTTTTCCAACCTGCAACAATGATGTGCATAAACCATTTTCTTCAGAAAGTCTGAGCAGCTCATTCATTTACTCATTTGCTCCCTCATTCTTTCAACAAATATGTTGTCGAACACCTATTATGTGCCATTCACTGTCCTAGAATACTTGAGCTCCCTGGTCTCATGAGGCTTACATTTTAGTGAGGACTAACAAGTAAACAAGAATTTTAGGGTGGCACCTGTGCCTCAAAGGAGTAGGGCGCTGGCCCCATATGCCAGAGGTAGTGGGTTCAAACCCAGCCCTGGCCAAAAACTGCAAAAAAAAAAAAAAAGAAAAGAAAAGAATTTCAGAGACTCATAAATGCTATGAAGTTGATTACTCTGTGTGACATGATGAGAGAATGGCAGAGGTTGGAGGTGACCACTTTAAACAAGGTGAGGAAGGTCTGGCCACTGTGGAGTGAGTGTTCCCTGCTGAAGAAGAGGCAGGTGAGAGGTCTCCAGGTGGAAGACACAGCCAGTGAAGGAAAAAGTGGTCCTCACTGAGTGGGAGACGGGGGCCAGGTCCAATGAGGCCTTTGTAAGTAGGAAATAGTAGCAGGAAGGGGGTTGGGTTTTTATTGCAATTATGATAGGAAGTCCCTAGAGGGTTTTTAACATGTCAGTGGAGCAGTCTAGTTTGTATTTCTGGAAGATTGCCTCCTCCTATATGGAGAATGGTCTGTAGAGAGCAGAGTGGGAGCTGCCAGAGCAGTTATGCAGGGGGTGTCTAAGATATGGAGATGATGAAAATGGGTAAGGCTGAGTTTACATTTTGAAAGTAGAACGACAAATGTTTGTTTTGACCCAAGCAGGCTTCTGCCTCACAGGTTTGGCTTTGGGGGCATGTATGTAACCCTCAGACTGGACTTGCCATTGCTGCCCTTTGTCTTGGTCCCCTTCTCGTCATCCTTTCCCCGGATAAACATTATCAGGAAGGGGCTTCCATAGCTGTCTTCTGCTGCACTGCCTGGGTTCTGCCCCTTCTCCCTACTCAAAAACTGTAGGAAATCTATAAAAACCTCCTCACTTGAAAATGGAGCCACGATACCTTAAAACCTTGAAACCAGCATCTTTAAACCTTGGCTATTGGCCAGTCTGCAAATGAAAAATGTCCTGAGGAGAAAAAAGAAAAAAAGCAAAATGTGCTGAGATCCCCCAGAAGCAACTGACTCTTACCCTTTAACCTAGAGAAAGGACCCATCCCCAGCTTCTTGGCACCAGCAAGATCAGGGCTACATCATCAACAACCCAGACCTTTCCCTGTGACTAGAGAGAAGGCTCTGAAATGACCAGCAGGGCAAGGCTGAGACCCTGCCTGGCTAAGTTTTAAGAGAGAAAAGACCAAAGGTGACCTTCCTAGGAAAGGACAAGGTTTCTAATTATAGCAGCTCCTCCTTCCTTCAAAGAGCTTTGTTATCCAAGTGTAGGACACTAATCTCCCTGCTCAGTCTTGGCCATCATCTTGGGACATTGCTGAAGGCCCACAGCACAAGCAGCCTGGGAGAGATGCTAACCCCACAGTGAGCTGAAGGGAAAGGCTAACTGGAGGGCACCTTTCCTCTCCCAGGCTCCTCTTCCTCCATCAGCCAGTTGCTGGGCTGGAGCCAAACTACCCTCAGCTCAAGGTACAGCGGGTAAGACTAGCTGGAAGAGGGCTAAAATGATGAACAGATAAACAATTAGCAGACAGACTACGTCCTCTGTGGAAGTGGTGACTTTAACTGGGATAGAAAGTATCCAGTCTCCAACTACCAAGCCAGAACACTGAATGGCATGGAAATGAGAGACTAACTCGTCATTTTGAAGGTGAGGAAACTAAGGGCCATTGTGGGGAGAAGTGTGACTTGTCCCAAGTTGCTCGGCTACTTAGCAGCAGAGCTAGGACCAGAACCCATGGTTTCAGTGATGGATGAGGAGCCAGTTACGCTTTCCTACCTGTCTCCTGGGTCAAACAGAAGGCTCTCAGGAGGTGTGGCTGGGGAGAGTACCTTTCAGAAAAGCCGAGTGTCCTTTTAGAAAATGACCTCATGGGCTCGGCACCTGTGGCTCAATCGGCTGGGGTGCCAGCCACGTACACCTAAGGTGGCGAGTTCAAATTCCCAGCCCGGGCCTGCCAAACAACAATGATAGCTGCAACCAGAAGATGGCTGGGCGTTGTGGCGGGCGCCTGTGGTCCCAGCTACTTGGGAGGTGGAGGCAGGAGACTCACTTAAGCCCAGGAGTCGGAGGTTGCTATGAGCTGTGATGCCATGGCACTCTACCCAGGGGGATAGCTTGGGGTTCTATCTCAAAAAAAAAAAAGAAAAGAAAATGACCTCATGAACTCTGACTCTTGCCCAAACCATACTGTATCCCCATCTGGAAGGCCTTTCCCCTGGCTCATCTAAATCTCCCCGCCTCAGATCAGTTTCTCGTGACTCCTACTCTAGTGACTGTCCCTCTCTAGCACTCAGCTTCTATTTCTTGGTACGGAACCAAAGAACTGGACCTGAGCAGAACCTTGGTGTCTGTCTGGGCTTGACATGGATATGGTTGTCCCTCAGGGATCCTGTCCACCTCTGTATCTATGGAGTTCAAGACTGAACATTTTCATGTCCTTTATCCCGCTTATCAGCACCTGACAAGTAGATAGACACAAGGTCTGAATCAAATGCTCTGGATTATTTGCTAATCGGCCCAATGAAAAGTAAATAAACTTTATGCAGAAGGAAGCCCAGATCTTTGGTGAAGCTGGGAAGTCTTTTCCAAGTTATCACTGTCCTTAACCAGTGGTGTGATAATAAAACATGTGTTTAACTAGCTCTAGATGGAGGTGGAAGGGATTTTCTCTGATTTGTAGTGTTTGCTGATTAGTGTGGTATAAATACTCCTGCTGCGACCAATTTCAAGCTATTGATGTGATGTTACTGAGCACGGAGTTGGGAAGAGATGCACAGTAGCACTGTGTGCTCTACACCATTCTAAGTAAATGCCATATATAATAGTTACACCACACTGATAGAGATATAAATAACCTCAAGGGCATAGACAGTAGAGATGTGTGGTAAAATAATAAGGAAATGATCCATTTGAGTATTTGTTTTTAATGCTGTTTATTCAATTGTAGGTTTGTATAATTTTTTAAGTCAGTTATTTAATGAGCAGCTCATAAAATTCTTTTTTTTTTTTTTGAGACAGAGCCTCCTCAAAGGAGTAGGGCATGGCCCCATATGCTGGAGGTTGTGGGTTCAAACCCAGCCCCGGCCAAAAACTGCAAAAAAAAAAAAAAAGAGAGAGAGAGAGACAGAGCCTTAAGCTGTCACCCTGGGTAGAGTGCTGTGGCATCATAGCTCACAGCAACCTCCAACTCCTGGGCTCAAGCGATTCTCCTGCCTCCGCCTCCCAAGTAGCTAAGACTACAGGTGCCCGCCACAACTCCCGGCTATTTTTTGGTTGCAGCTGTTGTTGTTTTGCGGGCCCAGGCTGGATTCGAACCCGCCAGGTCAGGTGTATGTGGCTGGCGCCTTAGCTGCTTGAGCCACAGGCACCGAGCCTCATAAAATTCTTGAAAATTTAATAATCAGCTCTGGTGGGCTATGAGCAAACCTTCCTTCATAATGTTGGCACAGGTGAGAGTGAATGAATGTCCTGGTTTACCACAAAACCTGAAGCGAATGAGAAGACCCCTCTGCAATCACCCTCACAGTTGTTAATGCCCATCTCTGGATAGGGCTGTAGTCACAGAGGCCAGAATCGGGCAGGAAGTGCATAGTGTCAGGAGGAACCTGAATGCCCAGGTGCTAGTCACCTGGCTCCCCAGGTTCCTAGTCCTAGATCGCAGGCCCACTGCTAACTTCCTGAATCTTACTTTCCTTATTTGGAAGGTAGGGGGAACTTACCACCTATGCTACACTGAGGAAAGACAGAAAGGGTTGTGAGCAGGAGAGTCCCACACAGATGAGATCTACAGATGACACAGGTGCAGCTGTGGACACAGATTCCCCTGGTATTGTCACTTACAGAATGAGTTGCCATGGGCAACTTACATGGTCTTTTTTTTTTTTTTTTTTGAGACAGAATCTCACTTAGTCACTCTAGGGTTGAGTGCTGTGGCGTTAGAAATCTCTTAGGCTTGGCTCGGCGCCTGTGGCTCAAGTGGCTAGGGCACCAGCCACATAAAACTAAGGTGGCAGGTTCCAACCCGGCCCAGGCCCACCAAAAACAATGATGACGGCTGCAACCAAAAAAATAGCTGGGTGTTGTGGCAGGCACCTGTGGTCCCAGCTACGTGGGAGGCTGAGGCAGGAGACTCACTTGAGCCCAGGAGTTGGAGGTTGCTGTGAGCTTTGATGCCAGGGCACCCTACTCAGGGTGACAGCTTGAGGCTCTGTCTCAAAAAAAAAAAAAAAAAAGAAATCTCTTGGGCTCAAGAGATCCTTTTGTCTCAGGCTCCCAAGTAGCTGGGACTATAGGCAGCTATTTTTAGAGATGGGGTCTCACTCTTGCTCAGGCTGGTCTTGAACGCTTGACTCAAGCAATCCGCCTGCCTCGGCCTCCCAGAGTACTAAGATTACATGTGTGAGCCACTGCACCTGGCCTTACATGGCCTTTTTAAACGTTAGTTTTCTCATCCATAATATGGGGGGGAGAGGGGCTGAGGTGTATGTAGAAATAGTACTGACCTCTAGTGTTGCTGTGATGATCAAGTATCAACCTATGTAATGTGTTTAGTGCCTTGATAAATACTGGCTTTATCATCGTCTTCTATATCCTAACTCACAAAGTCCTCCCCTGAGGGTTTATAAAACCTCCCCAAAGACACCAGTTTGGTCAGGAGGGGTAGTGAGTATGTGCAGACAAGTCCTTCCACATCATGGGACTTCTAGGAAGCCACCCTCAAAACTCCAGAGACCCTGCAGGGCCCCTGCAAGTCCTTGGCTGGCTGCCTGCCCAGCCCAGCCCAGCTCCTCAGAGCCAGGGCAAGCTGACAGCTGGGAAGTGGGTGGGGAGCCCAAAGACAAACTCCTTTCATGGCTCCAACACAGAGGGTGTTTTGTAACATTTTCCAGTGCGATTAGGTTTCTTGAGACTTCTTCGTGAGAAAACATGAAATGGAAGGAAAATTAAACTACAGTAAGGAACAGGGTTGTACAGAGAAATTTCAGATGGAACAAAAATTCTCTTCTTTCCTTACAAACACTGAAAGCTCTATTTTGATTTCTGAGGAAAACACTCTTTGAAGGAAAAGAGACAAGGAAGAGCCAAACAGCTAACTCTGGAGGACTGTACAATGTTTCAAGGGGTTACACCCTCCTGGTGAAAGTTAACACTGATCTGAAGAAATGCATCAGGCACCACCTGTCCAAGGTGCAGGGCTGTTTCAGCCCTTAGGGACTCTTGGAGAAGCTAAGCTGGCCTTGTGGGTCTCTGGGGAGGAGGGGGACAAGGGAGTAAAGAAGGAAATGGTGTCTGCTCCATCTTTCACACAATTCCATGCTCAGTATGCCTTTTTTCTGGTTCCCTCATGCCCAGTCACAAGTTCTTCAAATGGCTTATGCTCCAATATCATAACTTCTCACTATCAGGCCTGCTCATTAATTGCATGGGCTCTGAAGTCACCAGATCTGGCTCCAAACACTAACTTTGCCAGTTACTTTATTAGCTGTGTGACCTTGGACAAGTTAACTCCTTGAATACCTTAAGCCCATTAATGAGGTAGAAATAACTGCCTAAAGAACTGTTTTGAGGCTAAAGTAAGACAACGCAGGTAAGATGCATAGACAAGACCTGGTACTGTAGAGTCAACCTATAAAATAGTGCCTTACTACTGGCTTTATCACCGTCTTCGGTATCCTAACCCACAAAGTCTTCCTGAGGGTTTATAAAACTCCCCAAAGACACCAGCTTGGTCAGGAGGAGTGGTGGTATGTGCAGACAAGTCCTTCCACAACATGGGACCTCAGGAAGCCACCCTTGTAACTCCAGAGACCCTACAGCCTCTGGCTGCCCAGCCCAGTCCAGCGAAAGGCAAATTCACATCTTTTTATGACTTGCTTAGAACTCCCAGCTGGGCTTAAGTCTCTTCTACGGCATCTGTGCACACAGGCTCTGTGGTTCTTACCATGCAGGACTGACTAAACAGGACTAAAACTACTGATGTGCCTACCTTCCTCTCTAGACCATTAGCTGTTCTAAAGAGGAGCAAGTGGAAGGGATCTTTGTATTTCTATGCCTGGAACATGGCTTAGCTCCTAAGTAAAGCCAAACTTACCCCTAGACTGGAAGCTGAATCCTGAACCCAAGTCCTCAACTAAACCCACTTTTCCCTCCTCTTGCATCAAACCCTGGTTTTTGCCCCAGCTGAAAACAGAAGAAACAGCAGAATGGGGAACTTCTTGAAATTCTTCATTAAAACCGTTGTTTTGTGCTTCAGGGCATTGGTACCGTCTCCATCTGAACTTTGTTACTTAGGACAACAGGGACAACCCATGCCATACCTCATTAGAGAAATGAGGAACTCAGTGACCCAGAGGTGTAGGTAGGGGTCCTCAAACTTTTTAAACAGGGGGCCAGTTCACTGTCCCTCAGACCGTTGGAGGGCTGGACTGTGGGCCTGGGACTAGTCGGCTGCTAAGTAGGACAGGCAGCGGCAGGCCGCATGTGGCCTGTGGGCCGTAGTTTGAGGACCCCTAGTGTAGGGTATGATGGGGGCACTGGGGGTAGCTATAGACCTGGCATCAAGGGTACATGCACAGCCTCTGCATAGTTCCTCTGGGAACCAGCCTATAAAAGCTGCACCTTTTTGCTTTTGGGCCACTCAGACATTAGCTTAAAGCCAGCAGGCATGATTTCTCCCCAGTTCTTTTCTATGGTTGTAGTTTCTGTGGAACTGTCTTGGCTCGGCACCCATAGCTCAGTGGGTAGGGTGCTGGCCACATATACTGGGGCTGGCAGGTTTGATCCTGGCCCAGGCCTGCTAAACAATGACAACTACAACAAAAACATAGCCAGGCGTTATGGCGGGTGCCTGTAGTCCCAGCTCCTTGGGAGGCTGAGACAAGAGAATCCCTTAAGCCCAAGAGTTTGAGGTTGCTGAGAGCTGTGAGCACTCTACCAGGGGTGACATAGTGAGACTCTGTCTCCAAAAAAAAAAAAAAGTGCAACTATCCCCATGTGCTAATATGCCTCCCTTGGGGATACCTGGGGGAGTCTAAGGAACTGGGTAGCAATTACTCCACTAGCATCACTAAGGGGCCAGAAAAGTGTCCTTGGCTCAGGTTCAATGACGGGGGCAGGGACATATCTAACACTGGCCTCTCAGAAACAACAGGGCTGACTGCTGGGCAAGCCCAGTGCAAGAACCCGGGGAGGACGACCCTCACTGCCAGCACACATGGGGCCCCAGCCCACTAGTGAGCACTCCACTGGGGAGACAGGAATTGCCTTCTGGGAGGGTGGCAATTAGCACATTTATCTACTTTTCCCTATAGGCAGCCCAAAGAGAAGTCTTGCTGGGTAGTGGTGTCCTACTTCTTGGGCAGAGGTACCAAGTTGTTCCTTTCCCTGGCCTTCAAGCAAATATTTATAACAAAGTCTCAAGAGGACAGTCTTAAGCAGAGGCTAAAATGAACAAAGGAACTTTCCTTGTTGTAGGCAAGAATGATCTGCTCCTTACTACCCAAAAATCAGTCCTGAGACTTCCCACCTGGCACTCAAGATCTTGAACTACCTCCCACTATTTCTTGAGAATCTCTGAATTTGTACCGTTCATCTCAACCTGCCTTAAAATAAATGTTAATCTATTTCACACAGGTTTATTTTGTCTTCCTAATGAGTTCTAGCGAGTATCACTTCTTGGCCTTTCAGCTAAGATCAAGTTAAGTTCCAGAGAGCAGGGTCCTCGTATTACATATTTCTTTTGCATTATCCTTAGCATTTAACATAGTGCTTGTACAACTCAATATATATTTATTCTGTATATTAAATTCCAAAGGCAAGCACCTACCACCATGTCTAAGATATCAACAAAAGTGATGTCTCAGAGTGCTTGCTTCCTTCTTTTTTTGATGTCTCATTTGTTGCCCTGGGTAGAGCTCTGTGGCATCTTCTTAGCTCACAGCAACCTCAAATCCTCCTGCCTCAGCCTCCCAAGTAGCTATGGATACAGGTGCCCACCACAATGCCTGGCTGGTTTTTCTTTTTTTTTTTTTTCAGTAGAGAAAGGGTCTTGCTCTTGCTCAGGCTGGTCTCAAACTCCTGAGCTCCCAGGGTGCTACAGGCATGAACCACCACACCCAGCCTGCTTGCTTCCTTTTAAATGCCATGTTTTAGCTTTGGGGTAGGTGACAAAACTTGTTTCTGTCTTTCGGGGTCTGATTTTAACCTGTTTTTGGAATTTTGCAAAGTATTTCAAACAGTAGATACAAGCCCTTGACATAGAGGGGGTTTTGGGGGGGCAACTCCTTGAGGCATGTTTGGCCCAGGACCCTGTCCTCAACTGCTACATGACAACTTTCAGCCTCTGCGTGGAGAAGAGAAAAGTGCTTGTGTTTTAGGATCTTGAGGTGCAATTCCCTGAAGTCTGAGAAGAGAGGAACAAAGTACCATGAGAAAAAAGAGCATCAAGAATTTTTGGATCAATTTTTATTTGGGCTTCTCACAGTGGTTAGAGCCACTCTGTCTTCAGAACAATCACAGCACAGGAAATGCGTCACTGGGACTGCCCAGAAAAGTCCGACCAGCTGAATCTTATTGCTTAAAATACACATATTCACAATAACTGACAAATGGTGATGTGCCTCACACAGGAATGTGTTAGCATTTGCAAATCTTCTGACTGTAGCACCAAACCCTCGACCAACCCCTTCCTTCTCATTCACCTGGAAAACCAGACTCCAGCAAATCTCCTTGGCCCCTTAACTATTCCTTCCATCCTATTCCCATCTTTTTGAGCAGGGTAGCCTCTTCTGGCAGAGCCAGACTGTGCCTTCAAGAATAGAGGCCAGCCCTGCAGCTTCCACTTTCATCTCCTCGTGCCTTCAGGGTAGGATGCTGCAGTAAATCCAATGGTTAAACTCAGGCTGGTTCCCCACTTTAACTGGGGAAAGAAACTTGAGAGGGTCAGAGTTCACCCATTTGATAGTTAACTGAAGAAGGATTCATTTTGGTAAAACTTGTTCTTCTCTGAGACACTTCAGTGAGTTATTTGGATTTTCTTTTAAAAAGCTGGAAGGAAAGGCATCTGAGGACTGCTGACACACTCTGGCCAGCTCTGACCACACACCAGCTTGCTTGTGTCATCTGGATTCAGCAGAGGGAGGTAGGTCCTGCGGTGCCTGTGGTGTCCGCCAAAACCTCCTCCTGGCAATTCTGGGCAGGGCTGATGTCTGGGCCACAGGTGGTGTAAGCTTGTCACTGAAGATCCATCAAGCTTCTGTATGAAATTCAACTTTGCCTTCTGTCCCAAGTGGTTGTGGACATCCCCATAAGCTGATACCGAGGGGCAGGAGCAGCAGAGGGAGGCAGACAGGTTCAGAGCACGTTTCCATTTGTAGGGAACACAGGCCTCTGAGTGTCCATGGAGCAATGTGCAAATTGCAGTGATGAGCAGAGTAAAACCTCTACTTTGAGCACAGTATCTCTGGCAAACAAAGGGGGACTGCCGTTGACAATGCTACTGAATACACCCGAGTACGCAGTCAAGACATTTGTTCAGTAAACAGTAAATGTGTAAAATAAACTACCTTGAGAGGGCCATCTGTGTTCCAGACGTGTGGTTCACGTGAACAGAATGGCTGCCACTCAAAGTATCTTCACAGGAAAACAGGGCTTGGGGCTCACACACAACAGACACACACATACATGGGTCACCCAAAAAAGTCACTGTGTATGGACTTCACTTTGTTCAACATGGATTTTGGTTTTGGGGAATCCAAATGCAGACACTTGTTCACCTCACAGCCTTGGATTTGTCTGGTTTTGGATATACATATATATATATTTCTTTTTTCTTCCTTTCTTACCATAATATCAATACCTGGTCTGAATATCATCATTTAAGAGTGGGGGAAGAACCAAACTCTTCATATGAATAGAGCTGAATGGGGAATGTTAGTTTCGGCTGTTTGCTTTCTCCATTTAGATTATTCCTATCAAAGCTCAACTGGTTACCTAAAGCCAAACAACAGTCATAAGGATCCTGCAGGCTTTCTGGACAGCTGCATTCACCCTCCTACCCAGGTCACTTACACTCTACATTGGCTACAGAAAAATGAGTTGCCCCACTCAGAAGTGGTAGGGACAAGGCATGAAAACCACAGATAACTCAGGTGTTTCTTCCAAGTGGTCAGTTTAAAACAAATAACCACCACCACCACAAAAGAAAAAGAAAAATTATTCAAAATCAAAGGCAGAATACTGTGTGAGAGAGCCAGGCTATGGGGCTGCCCTTCTTTGGGACCCACAGCTTCCTCAGTCCATTTGCTTACATGGAACAGTGAGACACGAAGGCCAGCAGAGCATATGCTTTGCTGGTGCCGGGCACCTGTGGGCATAGATTGGAAGGTAAAGATGCAGAAAGCTGTACTTTTCCTCACTGTCCCTGGGGCGTCCTGCTCATAGACATTCCAAAGATAGCCCCCATCTAAGCCTTCACACAAAATACTTCTCTTCTGGTTCAACTGCAGCCAGGATCTTTTTTTTGCAGTTTTGGCTGGGGCTGGGCCTGAACCCGCCTCCCACAGCATATGGGGCCGGTGCTCTACTCCTTGAGCCACAGGTGCTGCTGCAGCCAGGATCTTTGAAGGCCAACTTGGGAAAGAGCCACAAACTTTCCTTTCCCAGAAGAGAATTCTTACATGCTCACTGTTAAGATTCTTGTTTTCAGCTGTCTTTTGTTGTTTTTAAAAGAAAAATCAAAGAGAAGACATAATAATTTTCTATACCTGAACCAGCCTACAGCCAGTCAGAGCCTGCTAGGAAGGGGCCCCTCAAAGATGCACAAAGTGCATCTATGTTGTCACCTGGAATCTGAGAGATCAACAAGCCCCCTACCAATCTACCATATAACTGCCCATGAGCTCTCACTGTTCCACACCTTACTAGCCTCATTCTGGCTCTGCAGACCTTGGCAGCCACAGGTCACAAGTCCTGGGCCTCTGTGGGCTTTCTTCTTCACCCAAGGCCAAGATGGGCTGCCTCTCCTGGACTGAGACACAGCAAAGTTCTTTTAAACTAAAATCAGAGTGTAAATCCACTCCATTACCAAGAATTATCTCAGGGCACAGTCTTAGCCTCCTTCCTTGGGGGTTTTAAAACACACATCTGACCCAAACAGGAAGGTGAGATATGACTTAAAAAGAGGGTGTGGGAGTGGGTTATGAAAAACGAGTTACAGAGCCAGCTTCTCAGCCCTCCACAACACTGTGCTTTTGTGGGGGAAGAGGCATCCACCCCAAACTGTACCTGGACATGTAGGAAAATGCAGGAGAGGAGGGGGAAAAAAAAAAAAGGACAAAGTGGCTGTACCACCTTCTCTGAAAGTCACTTAATGCTTCTCTTGTGGTTCTCCCCAACCCTGGTTGCTTTGCCAAATTCTTGGGAATAGGCAGGGCCTGCTCTAGCTGGGGGAGCTGCTGCTCTGCGAATTTGCAGAGTCCTGCTCATTGATGGTATTCAGCAGCAGGCATGCAGGCAGCCGTGGCAGATGGGGGTGCCCAGGTTCTCGAGCCTGATCCTCGGAGGGCTGGCAGAAGCCTTCCTCCTCGTCACCGGAAGGCCGCACGTGGCAGCTGTCACAGAAGTCCAGGGGCCCATCCAGAGCATCATCGATGAGTGTGTTGAACTCTTTGAGGTCATCATCATGGTGGCCTCGGTTGCACACACACACTTCAATGCCCGAGTCACCTGTAAAGCGGCGATGTCTCCCAGGGGTCTTGTCTTTGCTGTCAGGGAGTGCACTGCCATGCTCAGAGCTGTAATCCTTCAGCAGCTCCTCCTTACATTCTGAATCTTTGTCCAGGAAGGCCCCTGGGTCCAGCTCCCCAAGACCAGCCACAGAGCCATTGGACTCCATTCCAGGAGCTTTGGTGGCTGCTTGGTTGGCAGGCAGGTCAGAGGGCTCAGGGTCAGCAATGCTTGGGGGTCTTGTGCTGCTTCTGCTGGGTCCAGACAAGGGGCTGCTCTGTGCCCCTAAGGAACCCCTGGTGGGATCAGTGCCTGGGGGGCTGCCACCTGTAGGGCCACATTGTGGAGGCAGCTGCTGCTGCTGCTGCTGCTGCTGGAGCTGGAAGGCACTGTATGGTGGGGGAGGAGTTGGAGGTCGGTTCACCACTTCCTCATAAGGAGGTAGTAAATAGTTTGGCAAAAACCCTAAAATGGGGAGGCAGGGAGGAGAAATTACTGCACTGGTAATTGTTCTAGGATAGATGTCAAAGCTTGCACTAAACACATGCATTATTTCTTCCCACCCAGTATACCCAAGTGACAGCTATAGCTCTTGGCTGTGGGAAGGGAGAGGGCTGTGAGCAGTTTTGCAGAGAAAGAGAGACACTATGGGAGTGACCTGATTTGGCCTCTTGAAATCTGAGAGTCCCTAAAGCTGATTCACAGGCAAGGACTTCCTACCTGTTTGGAGTTAAGGCAGAGGATGGCCAAGAGATAACTTCTGCCTGGAATGAACCTGTCTTCACATGCATACAAGTCTCAAATTTCTTGCTCAGACTGTGTCTTCTACCTAAATCTCATAGGCCTCAGGGTCAAGGACCCTAAGAAAGACTTCCTGAACACTTTTCTTTCCTTTCCCAATCCTTCCAGATATGCCAGGAAGGTCATATTCTGGGAGGTCAGAAATTTGTGTTGTCTCTCACTCCGGTGTGGCTGGAGGTAGACCAAGCTTTGTCTTGATTATGATCAAGAGCACATAAGCTTGGAGCCTGTAGCACAGGGGTTACGGCGCCAGCCACATACACCGAGGGTGGCGGGTTTGAACCTGACCTGGGCCAGCTGAACAACAATGACAACTACAACAAAAAATAGCTGAGCGTTGTGGTGGTGCCTGTAGACCCAGCTACCTGGGAGGCTGAGGCAAGAGAAATCACTTAAGCCCAAGAGTTTGAGGTTGCTGTGAGTTGAGACACCACAGCACTCTCCCAAAGGCAACAGTCCTATCTTTTGAATGTGCTGAATACCTTGAGGCATAGGTAATCCAGTTATAACAATAATTACTAGCATTTTCTTATTTTTCTGAGACAGAGCCTCAAGCTGTTACCTTGGGTAGAGTGCTGTGACATCACCGCTTATAGCAACCTCCAACTCCTGGGCTTAAGCAACTCTCTTGCCTCAGCCTCCCAAGTAGCTGGGACTACAGGCACCTGCCACAATGCCTGGCTATTTTTCGGTTGTAGCAGTCACTGTTGTTTTGGTGGGCCGGGCTGGATTCAAACCCGCCAGTTCAGGTGTATGTGGCTAGGCGCCTTAGCTACTTGAGCCATACGCGCCGAGCCATTACTAGTATTTATTCAGCATTACTATATGCCAGGCACTATGCTAAGCATTTAACTCTTCTAGATGTGGAATTTAAAAAGTTGTGGATGTTTTATTTTATAGAATGCACTGCAGAATGGCTTTGGACAAAATGCACAGCCAGGCCCCTACTGACCATTGGAGAGGCTATAAAGAACAAGGCCCAGGGAAGTCTAGGGAATGCCTTGCAGTGGCTCACCAACTTTCTGGTTCTCAAGAAGTCCTAATGCCACCCCTGATATGGCAGCTTCTGCTCAGGCACATCACATGTCAGTGAAGAAAATGAGAGGAATTTGCCACTAAACTCCACATCTCAATTCACTTACACTATATACTAGCTCCCTTAAAAAAAAAAAAATCTGTAAAGGACCAAAGATCTGGCCAGAATCCAGCTGCTGTGAGCTCTGCAATGGCCCAGATGCTTCAGGGACCTGCATCCATAGCTCCTGCTCCCTGGTGCTGAAGGCAAGCCTCCTTATTCCTGTACTTTTGGGACCTGCTCTATGTGGGGGGAAGTGGGCAAACTCCCATGCCCACAGGGCTCTGGCCCTCCCTGTACAGTCTGAGCCCTGGGCCTGAGCTCCTAAGGGTGGGGTATGATGGCTTTGGGTATACATACTGAAATAAAATGGCAGCGCTGAGTAATTGTGGGCTTCCCGGTAGGCAATCAGGTTGATTTCATGTTGCCGCTGCTGAGCCTGAAGACGGTGCTTGGCTCGACGGTGATGGCAGACACAGCAGCAACTGAGGATGATGATGATGGTCCACACCAGCCAGAACCCTGGATGGGGGGGGAGAGACCAGACAGAGAGACATGTACACACAGTGAATACCAGCCAGAGAGGCAGCTCTCAGCACAAGGTGGTCTAGGATAGTACTCCACATGGTTGAAGCTAGCACTGGTGACCCTTACCCAGTTAATTTACATTTAAGCCATGTGTTCAATTTTTACAAATGTCTGCACCAGAGCAAAGGTCACATGGGATAGAAAAGAGTAGGAATGTAAGAATAACAACAGCAAAGGAGGTCACTCACTCCATGAACCTCGGGGGAAGGACGTGTGCTGAGGCATCTCTTTAGCACCATTGATCAGTCCTCTTGTATTTTAAGTTTGGTGGGTATTAAATATGCTCGCCTTTTTAGATAGCATCCGTTTCCTCTCTTAATAAATCTCTGAGAAAATGCTTCAGACTTTCTTGGTGCCCATCTCCTGTACCCCCAACTTAGAAGATTAGCAACTGTAAGGGACCTCAGAAGCCTCCTGTTTAGGATTCCTTAACATCACCAAAAAGATCAGAGGCTTCCCTCAACTGCGTATGCCTCTATAATACAAGAATCAGTAAAGTTAGAGGTGGAAAAATTCTAATTGCCTGAGGTCTATCTCTTCCCTAGAGAGTGAAAATGACTTCCTCTGCTCTCAATATAATCCTGATACCGTATAATTCCATCTCCCACTGCCACAATTTACTCCCACCTCCCTGTGGCCTGCCTGTACTTCCATTAGACTCAGGGCATGCAGCAGCCTTGCCCTCTTCCTCCCTGCTCCAGGGAAAGGTATAGGAAAAAGGTAAAGGCCCAGCCCTCTCATTTCCCATTGTGCTGTCTTTTGGATCATACTTGGAAAATCTCACCAAACCTCAATATACTTCCTTCCCAATTTTCAAATGTATGCAGAAAAGACTTTTAAAGGTATGTGCTTTTAATTAATGAGCAATTTTGTTTAAAACACACACACATATACAAGGGGGGAAAGAATGAAAGGAAAAACAAAAAAATAATGACACCTTAAAGGAGTAGGATTATGAGAAATTTAAATTTTCTTCTTTCTCATAATCCAATTCTTTTCTTTTCTCTTTCTTTCCTTTCATTTTCTTTTCTTTCCTTCTCTCTCTCTCTCTCTTTCTTCTTCTTCTTCTTTTTAAGAGCCAAGATCTTAGCTGGGCACAGTGGCCCACACCTATTATCCTAGCACTCTGGGAAGCCAAGGTGGGTTCAGCAGTTTGAGACCAACCTGAGCAAGAGTGAGATCCTGTCTCTACTAAAAATAGAAAATTTAGGCTAGGTACAGTGGCTCATGCCTGTAATCCCAGCACTCTAAGAGACTGAGGCAGGCAGATCATCTTAACTTACAAGTTCAAGACCAGCCTGAGCTAAAGCAAGACCTTATGTCTTTTTTTTTTGTTTGTGAGACCTTATGTCTTAAAAAAAAAAAAAAAAAGATGGGCATTGTAGCAGGTGCCTGTAGTCCCAGCTACTCAGGAGGCTGAGGCATGAGAATCGCTTGAGCCCAAGAGTCTGAGGTTGCCGTGAGCTATAATGCCACAGCACTCCATCAGGGGTGACAAAGTGAGACTGTCTCCCCCAAAAATAAATAAATAGAAAATTTATCTGGGTATGGTGATGGGCGTCTGTAATCCCAGCTACTCAGGAGGTTGAGACAAGTGGATCACTTAAGCCCAATAGTTTAAGGTTGCTGTGAGCTAGGATGGTGCCACAGCATTCAACCCCAGGGTGACAAAGTAAGACTCTGTCTCAAAAAAAAAAAAAAAAAAACAAAAACCAAAAACAAAGAAACAAACAAAAAAAACAAGACAGGTCTTGCTCTGTTGCTGAGGCTGGAGTGCAGTGGCATAATCATAGCTTACTGCAACTTCAAACTCCTGGGCTCAAGTGACCCTCCTACCTTACTTTTTTTTTTTTTTTTGGGACAGAGCCTTAAGCTATCCCCCTGGGTAGAGTGCCATGGCATCACAGCTCACAGCAACCTCCAACTCCTGGGCTCAAGCAAGTCTCCTGCCTCCGCCTCCCAAGTAGCTGGGACCACAGGTGCCCGCCACAATGGCTCGGCCATTTCTTGGTTGCAGCCATCATTGTTGTTTGGCGGGCCCAGGCTGGGGACTCAAACCCACCACCTTAGGTGTACGTGGCTGGCGCCTTAGCTGATTGAGCCACAGGCGCCAAACCCAGGGAAGCACATTCTAGGGCAGTGGTTCTCAACCTTCCTAATGCCGCGGCCCTTTAATACAGTTCCTGTGGGTCGCCATGACAAGAGAACTGCTCTTCTAGGGACTCTTCCATCTCTTGGTTTGACCACCCAATGATGATGAAACTTTGTCTACAGCAGCTTCTGCTGTTTCAGAGCATGGTCTGTTCCTGCACAGCAAGAAAGTGAACCAGTGGTCTTATCACAACACCAAGTGTTGGGGAGGGTGTGGAAAAGGGAAACCATCAAGGACTCATGTCAGAAATATAAATAGGAACAATTGCTTTGGAAAACAGCTTGGCATAATCTAGAAAAAACACAGACACCCTAACCTATGACCCAGAAATCTCCCTCTCTCCTATGTCCTAGAAAATATTCTCATAAGTATAAAGTACCCCAGAGAAATAAGTGTGCACCAAATATACATATATTAAAAAATGTTCACAGATTTAACTTAAAATTGGAATCTAACCACATGTCAAAAAGATATAGACAAAAGAAAAGGTAAACAAATTTTGACATATTCATACGATGGAATACTGCACAGCAAGGAAAAGCTAGCTTTCCCCACACAAGAAATGAATTAATCTCATAAATTTAATAAAATAGTAATTATATGTGTGATAGGTTAAATTTTCCAATCAAGACACAGAAATTCTCCTCACATTGATCTTTAAAAAGATCTAGGAACAGAATATCTATAAAAGACATACAAAAAAGAAATCTATAATGATATACCAGGCAAAGATAAAATTTTAAAAAGTTATAAGTACAATATATGGCAAAATGAAATACAAGGCCAAAAGCCTTCTAAGAGAGCCAAAATAAATATTCATAAAAGGAAAAATAGATTAAGAAAATATAGGTATATATGTAATTAAAAACAAAAGCCTCTTCTGCTTTTGGTCTTGAGGTTCTCTTCGAGTAAGCAAGGACACAGAGCACAGAAACCAGGGCTGAAACCTCATCTTTCTCTTGCCTTCTATGACCTTGTTTTTAGTGTAAATGGCTGACTAATACAAGAAGGTAACATGAATAAGAGAGGATATGATAGTGTTCCTGGGTCATTTATGTTTCTTATAAAACTGCTGCCTTCTTTCTGCATTTAGAGAATCATAGATGCAAACAGACAGCATGACCCTATGGCTGCCAGCAGCCCTACTGACTCAGCTAGGAAGGTAGCATGGCTACCCTGCATTTGCTTTCGTCTCACTGAACTCCCAACTTCATGGGCCTACTAGCACTCTGCCCACAAGGCACACTAAAATACTATGTGCAAACAAAATGGCAAGCAACAATAAACATGCATATTCCATGGTTCTTCTCTGGTCATACGCGCATCCATTGCACCACAAACTTCATTTGCAAAACTTAAGTTCAGTGTCAAAATTTTAAAGAATTCTAAGATGACAATAGTAGAGCATTAAACTAAGCACAAGTCTCTTCTGAGCATGAAGCCTCGGTTAACTGCACAAGCCACACATCCATGAACTGCCAAGATGACATCCCAGGGCATATTTTCATGAAGGAATGCATGATAGAATCTCACAGAAAGGAAAACAAGAAAAAAAGCCAAATTAATATAGTAATTAGATACTTGCATCTATCAAGTAAAAAACTCATTTTTTCAATGACAATACTTTGGGGATAATGATTAGACTACTCTAGTGGATTGTTTCTACATTTCTGATAAGATTCTTAGCGGGATTCACATTCTTTAACATAGCAATTCTGCCTATGCTCATCTGAGGAAATATTTAAAAACTGCAAGCCCAGGTTCATGATTGAACAAGTTCATCACAGCATTATTTCTTCAGAAGGAAGAAGTGAAAACAAATTTAATGCTCAAGAGTGGTCAACTAATTAGAAAATATTTACTATTTCTAGGCTGTCATACAAAAGCATGCGTATGAAATATATTTAGGGTCATGGAAAATGACTCACACTATTTGAGGGAAGAGTAGAAAATTATAAACACATGATGTCATATCTGTATGAGTAGATACCCACTCACACATTTTAAAAGATTGGAAGGAATTCATCAAAACATTAATAGCACTGATCCTGGTATTACAGGTGATTTAGCTTCCTTATATGTTTTCCTATACTCTTTTCCTTTGACCATTCTTGATTTCTTTTGAAAATTAAAAATGTGTATATATGAAACATGAATCAGACAAAAGGGTTCAAATTAATTCTAAGCATTTTACGACTTCATTGATATTGTAGAATGCATTCATCTGTGTCTGGTACACATTTTTCATAATTTTTTTTTCTCTTCATCCCTTCAATTGCTTCGTGAAAATCAATTGCTTTTAGCTCATGCTATTGAGACTGAAAGACAGAGATGGCATAGTGTGAAGGTAATGATGATTATATTGATGACCAAAAAAAAAGTGTCAGACACTCCAATGGATTCTATCATTGATATTTTTTACTTACATATAAAACTGAAGTTTCAATTGACACTTGAGGCCCAACACTTCTTACCCTACCTCTCAGCGAGATAAATTCTGGGACAAATGATATAATTAGGTACTTGAAATACTGTAGAAATGGCCTCAAGGATGCTAATGCTGCTGTTGTATAAAATTTTTTTCCTATTCATAATCCATATTTTCATAGAATTTTAAATAGTATTTATTCTTATACATTTCCTAGTTTTGCTTCAATTCTAACCTTAGGAAGACAAATATACGACCACAAATTGATCAACATTTAACTATTCGTGACAAAGACACACACACTCCTGTTAGTAAAACTCCAGAGTGGTCATTTCTAACTCCATACTTAACAGAAAAAGCAACAAATCTAATTTCTCAATTTATTCAAATCCACATGAGCAACTGCCCACAGAAAAATAGTTTGTAAATTATTTTGTGAAGAGCTTTAAGCTGTATTGAACCTCCGAATAAACAGAAAATGCATTATCTCTTCTTTCCTAAATAGGTAAACATTTTAAGGGAGAAGATTCACACTGAAAATATTTAGGTCAAGATGACCTGTCCTTTCTGTCATGATTCAAGTAGGAGGAAGTCTAAATTCCTGCACCACAAAATCTGCCTGCATTGCCTCCCCGCTAGCTATGCAGGAGCCACCATTAACCTAAGATGCTCAAGGTTGGAGGTAGCCTTGAAAATCATCGATTCCTTTGGCTCCCAAATGGGTCCATTTATGCTGTCGCTTTAGTGGTTCTCTATGAAATAAGTAAAATAGGGAAAAATAATTTGAGTGTTTCAAGTTAATTTATTTTGAAGTCCTATCCTTTAATCTAAGAAAATATCCTTTTAACTTTTTTGGTATTAAAATATCTTCTTTCATAAAAAGATAATTTAAAAAATGGATGGCTTTCTTTTTTTCTTTTTGAAGTTCTTACTGAGAAAATTGATGACTTGACATTGTTTTTCTTTGAAAATTGGCTGCCCCTGAAGATCTAAAGTCTGAAATCAGGTAAACACAGAAAGCTTCTTTTCTGCAAAAGCTTAAAGCAGCTGATGAGCCACGTGGACCGGTGGGATGCAATGGGCAGTAAGCAGCTCTGGAGGAACTAGGACAGGACTGAAAATCCCAAGTATTCTTAGAGAAATTGCTTGACCTAGCTGAGCAATTCGTGTCTTTGCTTGTACCTGCTGAACGAATGTTACCATTGTCTCAGGTTTCTGTGAAAATTACAAAGTAAGTGAGTAGTTGGTTATCTTTTGAATTTCTCAATGGAAACATCACCTTCTCAAAAAGGGCTTGCTGATTCCACCCAATCTAATGTGCACTCTCCTCTCACCCTACCCACTGGCCATTCCCCATCTCACATCAGGGCATTTATCACTCTGGATTTGTTTCATTCCTTTGCCTATTGATTGTTATTGTCCACTGTCAATTTTCCAAGATTCATAAGAGCCGGCACTTCATCTACCCTCTTCCTACTGATTCCCCTGCAACTAAAACACTGGCCAAAACATGTCAGCACTCAACACCTATTCATTGAATATGAATAAATACACAGTGATTGACACACAAAAAAGACTCAGTGAATATTAGTTCCCTTCCTCCTGATTGAGAAGAAAATCTGTCTCCCTAAAATGTTGTATTGTTCCTTATACTCTGAACTCATCCCAAACATAGACACTGTCTCTCTTTCCATGCATATTGTCCCTGGTAGGAAGTAATTCTTTAGGTAACTTATATTGGATAAGGTCATCTTTATTTCAAAGATGGCTACCGTCAAGAAAGATTATGTGATGGCAACCTCCGATTGGCCTGAGGATGCAGATTTAGTTTACTAAAGAAAGAGAATGCCTAATTATGAGGAGTCACACAAATTGCCAAGGAACTATCATTTGAAGATTTCCTTCTTAAAACTATGTATAGTACCTGGAAATTGTTTGTATTAATTTGCATTTCAATCAGTATTGAAAAATCTCACTAGGCAGTGGCCTTTAGCTAAATTGTCTTATTCTGCTAAAAGCTAACATTAGCAAAATGTTAAATTGATCACAAACATCCTAAATGCCGGTATTAGAAAAGCAAAGAAAGGGAAGCAAGGAAGAGAGGAAGGGAGGGCGAGAAGGAGCACCACTGAGCAATACGCAAAATGACAATTAAGAAAAGCAAGGGCCAAGAGTCAGTCTCTAGGAACCAGGGCTTCAAGGAAGGCTCTTAAATGCCAGAAATCCCCCTTCCTGAGGAGGCTGAGGCACTAGCCAAATAGAGAATTATTTTCCAATCATAATGCAAAATATACATGTCTGGAACAAGGTTATAAGAGGCGGAGTCAGACAATCTCTGTCTTAAACTTGACTGTCACCCATCACTCCAAGTACCTAGTTAGCCGATGCCTTGTATTCCAGGGACTGACAGCCATTGAAACACAACTTGCCAAAGCTCCAACTCATTTCCCTGGGCAGGAAGAGTGTCCAGTGTAGCTGGGGGAAGCAGTGGGGAAAGAGGCCAGTGGTACTGGTGGAAATACAACCCTAGGATGTGTGGCGTGCCTCTGCCTGTTCAGCACAGTGATACCCAGATGTCCAGTTAGTGGTCTGCTATGTAAAAAGCTTAAAAATCATTATTTCCATCCCTATCCCCCCCCAAAAAAAAGAAAAAAATTGATTTTAAGAAACTTTTCATGGACCTACGCTAGAACTGGGGTCACAGGAGTCTAAGCAGATTCAGAGAGACACAACTGACATCTTCTCACCTAGAGAAGAGGCCCTAGGGCTACAAACACTTACATGGTAATTTTGATGAATTTCTGGAGGATAAGTACAGATTAGCTTGAAAATGAGAAAACCCGGGCCTCAAGGGGCCCTCTTATGGGCTTTACCTGTAGAAACCCTACAAGGTTCTTAGGGTCAAGAGTCATGAAAAATCAAACTCCTGGCCACGACAAGGGTAGAGGAAAAGTAATCACTGTGAAATATACCCAGAATATTCTACATAACAAGACCTACTCTCCATGAGAGCCGTGTACATTTTCCCCCACTGCAACCCCCTCTAGATTTCATCTTAGTCAAGAGGAGAGGTGCTAAGAAAAGTTTCAAAAAGCCACAGCCTAGTGAGACATGCCCACTAAAAGCCTGAGATTTAATCATAACATTATATATCAAATGCCTTTCCCCCATAATTTACCACCATACCACCAGGGCTCCCATAAAATAACAGCAGATTCAGCTGAAAGACCTGCAAGAGTCTATTAATGGAGGAATTTTTAGAGAAACACAAGACATCAGGTGAATTAAAACAAAGACACTGGAGAAACGGAAGCCCCTGTTACCTACGGCTACAGCAAACATTAAACACAGTTCAGTTACCATCCAGATTAACATAAAACTTCACAAAAGTCTACTTACCTCAGTTCCTATTACCCAATACATCATGCCCGACTTTCAACAAGAAAATTACAAGTTATGCTAAAAGGTACGAAAAAGCAATCTGAAGACATCATGCAAATAGCAGAATTAGACCCAGATGTTACACGATGTTGGTACTATGAAGCCTAGAACTTTAAACAATTATGACTAATATGTTTAGGTCTCTAAGCGAAAAAGTAGGCATCCTGCAGGAACAGAAAGACTAGATAAGGAAGGGATGAAAAATCCGAGAAAAAAAAATCAAAAGGAAACATTGGGAAATCAAAAACACTATAACAGAAATTGGGGAACACTGTGGATGGGCTCATCAGTAAGCCGGACATGGTCAAAACATGTCAGCTCAAAGATGGGTCAATAGAAACTTCCAGAACTAAGAAAAGTTGAAAAAGACAATGAGAAAAGAAAATAGAACACAACATCTAAGAACTAAAATAATTTCAAAAGGTATGACATACACATAATTGAAACACCAGAAGGAAAAGAAAAAGAAAACAGAGCAGGAAAAACATCTGTCATAATAATGGCTGAGACTGTCCAAAGGTAATGACACCAAACCACAGATTCGGGAAGCTCAGAGAACTCCAAGCAGGATAGATACCAAAAAATCTATACCTTGTAATATTATATTCCATATTCCACCTTCAGAAAACCAAACACTCCAAGAAAATCATGAAGGAAGCCGGCAGGGAATGGAGTAAAAGAAACATATCTTACCTACGAAGAAACAAGGATCAGAATCACAGAGGACTTCTCAGCAGGCTCCCAGTAAGTAAGGAGAGAATGTTATAAAACGTTTAGTGTCAAAAGAAAAAAAACACCAGTCTAGAACTCTTTATCCTGCAAAATTATCTTTCATAAGTAAAGGAAAAATAAAGACCAGGGAGCATAAGCAGACGATACTGCCCTTTGTATTGAAGTGCCTGCTAGCTCCACTCACACGCCAAAGAAAACCACCAAGGGACTACAGGCTTGTCCCAGTAACTTGGTCATTCTTACTGGAAACATCAGGCAGAGGGTAAGACAGAGATAGGAGCTTTATTAGGAAAACAGTCCCTAAAATAGAAATGTCAAATAATAAAATTATTGGTGGAGTGGAAGGTTAAGGCAGGGATACAGACAAAGAGTGCTGGATAGTAACTATTCAACATGCAGCTAGCTGCTTTTAGTGCTAAACCTCACCTCTTTTTTTTTGCAGTTTTTTTGGCTGGGGCTGGGTTTGAACCCACCACCTCCAGTATATGGGGCCAGCGCCCTACTGCTTGAGCCACAGGCACCACCCTACCTCACCTCTTTTTGTGACCTCATGGTGTTTCTACCTAAAAGTGAGATCACTTGCTAAGCACCATGTGTGCCTTATACCTCTCCTTAAAGAATATAAAATCTATTGATATCTAGACCAATACACGCATAGTAATAAAACATTATATAGCAGTGGACACTCAAATGCTAAATTGTGAGCTATGGATATTAATAATCTTTCAGTCAAGTCATTGAAGAAATATTTATTGGGCTTATGATGAACTGAATGTTTGTGTTCCCTAAAATTCCTATGTTGAAACCTGACCCCCCAGTGTGGTGGTATCTGGAGGAGAGGCTTTGGAAGGTGATTAAAGTTAGATAAAGTCAGTAGGGTGGGTCCCCCGTGATGGGATGAACAGGCCCATAATAAGAGAAAGAAAAAAAAAAAATCTCTTTCTTTATCTCCACTGAGCACCCACTCACTCTGCGGAAAGGTCTTGTGTGGACGTAGGAGGTGGCCATCTGCAGGCCAAGGAGAGAAGCCTGGGCTGTAGCTTGACCTGGGACTTCTCAGCCTCAAGAAAACTGGGAGAAAATAAATGTCTGTTGTTTAAGCCACCCAAACTACAGAATTCTGTTCTGGCAGCTGGAGCAGATGAAGACAGAGCTCCTGCCCTGAGTTAGACACTTATGTACTCTCAAAGAACATGCACTTAAGGGCCAGAGGGAAAGAGGCAATAAATAAGTAGATAAAGTTACACACGCATACAAGTTATGCACAGAATTAAAATTGAGTGATATGATTGATAAGAGATGACAAATAAATAGAGGATGAGGTTTCCAGGGAAGGTCCGTCCTCATAGACAGTATTCAAATTGAGATCTAAATAACAAGGAGGCAGCTGTGAAAGGATCAGAGGGAACATTTCAAATATAGAAAACAATCAGCAGAGGTTTGAAGTAGGCAGGTGGGCATGTAAGCCTGAATTTCAGAGTAAAGGATGGGGCTGTGGATTCGGGAAGCACATGGGTGTATTAAAGCCGAGGTCAGGCAGGCCTGATCATGGAGACAGGCACAGGACCTGAGACATCCTTCATTTTCACAGTTAAGCAGCAGAGGTACCAGCAAAGATAAATGAGAAGGAAGAGCTAGTGAGGTGGAAAGAAAAGCCAATTTCAATTTTATTCAATCGTAGACTTTAAAGAAAAAATATCTCCAAAATAACAAAATGGTCAGTGCTACTGAGAGAGGAGGAGGGAAACAATGTTGAAGTGACTTTTGAATCTGGCGATGAGGAGGTCACAGAGGAGACCTTGCCAGGGGCAGTCTCTGTGGCGTGATGAGCCTGAGGAAGCAGAGATAGTGACTCAAGGAGTCTTGCCATGAAAGGGAGCCCAGCTCCAGGCAGGCTCTGAGGGGCATCCGGAGTAGAAACAAATGTCCATTTACATTGAGGAAGCCTCGTGGAGACCACTGTGCCTGAGCCAACCAGGGGAAGAACTGTGTGAGGGAAAGAACCGTGTGGAGGAAAGACAGAAGATCTGTGTGAGCGCAGCAGCCTGGCTCCCGCCCCTCCTCCCGCTAGCCGTGGGCAGACGCTTCTTTTTTCTAAGATACTAAAGCAGCCCTATTCACGGGAGAAGATGCGGGCCAAAGTATTTGTTTCTTTATCTGTGTTATGGAGATAATAGCACTCCTCTCCTGAACACTAGGACATCTAAGCAAACACAATGTAAACTAGGTATTCATGTTAGAATAGGCAGTCAGGTATGAGCAAAGAAGGCAGGACTGGAAAAGTTAGTCAACTGGCTCGAACAAACTTGGCCCTTGACCAAACAGAAAAGAAGAAGAAAAGAGCCATTCATTTCCCAGTGACGCACAGGTACAAAGTGACCTTTCCACCATTCTGTGTGAGTAAGAACAGAATGAACACTGACCACCCAGACTTCTTTGATTTCAACAAATAAAAGTGCAACCACTGGGGCTCAACACTTGAGCCTGCCTGCTCCCTTTCTTGGGAGTAAACTTTTGCTTCTGCACAGCCTTCCCTAAGCCTCTCAGCTTCCACACAACAAGCTTGCTCAGTTGTATGTTCAGCCTGAAAATCCTTTCTGCAACATTAGCAAGATACTTTGTGCCTGTGACACTAACAACCGAAGTTCCATTTGATTAAGAAAGTTTCCTTATTCCTGCTCCACTACCTGTATCTAGTCCTAATTCCTATATGAGGAAATTGGGAAAACATATGAGATTCTGAGAACAGCTGCTTAAGAATCTAGAGGATGATCCATTTACCCCTCAGTAGAAGCTTCTGCCCAGCTTTCCTTAGCCAAAGAGACAACTTGGATCTCCAATGTAATTCCTTGCCTAAACATGGTAACAGTAATAAGGGATTCATGTCTATCATATCCTGAGGTCTTCCACTCAGGGGAAGATTTCTTATGCCTCTATAGATTTATAAAATCTATATTAATCAGAGTCCTACACAGAAAGAGAACAAAAAGGATGTGGAGAATGACAGAGAGGGGGAGAAAGAGAGAGAGAAAGAATTGGCTCATGTGATTTTTATAGGCTTACAAGTCCAAAATCTGCAAGTAGGCCAGTAGGCTGGACACCCAGGGAGAAGTCAATATTGCAGTTCAAGTCTCGAATTAAATCCGCTAGAAGAAATCCTTCTTCTTCAGAGGTGGTAAGTCTTTTTCAATTAAGGTCTTCAGCTGTTTGGATGAGACCTACCTGCCCACATTATGGAGGATAATCTGCTTTACTCAAAGTCTACTAATTTAAATGTTAATCTCATCCAAAAATAAAAACCTTCACAGAGACATCTAAAATAATTTTTAACCAATTATCTGGTTACCGTGGCCTAGCCAAGTTGACACACAAAATTAACCATCAGAAGTCCACCCCCCTTTCAACTTGGTATCCATACACATTTCCTTCAACCACACTTAATCCTCAAAAAGGGAATATATCAAGGTCAAACTTCCATATAACATGATCCAGCAATTCTACATACTCCAGAAACATACTGTCCCTTTCTGTAGAAAAAGACCCAAAGTCCTTAGGTAATATGCTCCTTCTGCCAACAGATTAGAGTTCTCTGAACAGTGCCCGGGGAGGACCCTTACCCAAAAGGGTAGAACTTATGGCCTCCCATAGAATGTCAATATTATGGCTGCTATTTTAAGAGGTCCTTTAATTACTTGTTCTCTGGGGTGGTAGGTTTACCACATAACCATTCTCCTGTAACTGGTGAATTTTCAAATTTAGCTCTCAGTTCTGACTCTGATGCAGTACTATGTATGTAATGGGAAAAAAGAAACCCAAAACTTGCAGTCATTCCCTACCTGTGGAGGGGCTGGCGAGGGAGCAGAAGGGAAGGAAAATTCTCACACTCAGTTATTTGCAGGGCAATAACCAATGAGGCTTGGAGAGGCAGGCAACTTCACATGCTTGGAAAGTGCCAAGGAAATGCTGCCCTGAACAAAAACCTCACAGGTATTTTACTGAAAACATGAAAAGCGTGTATGTGTAACACAGCACAGAATAAAAAGTTAATCATAAACAGAAAGAAACTCTAACCTCATTACTCAACATAAGGATAAGAGTCATTTTTCACCATGACAGTGAAGAACAAGAAAGTAATAGGAAAAAGCAAAAGAGGACATCTCAAGAACAATGTCATATAATCACAAGGTCAAAAAGTTACAAAAGAAAAGGGTACAATGGTTAGGGGGCAAAGTTTAGCTTCCTTGGCTCTTTCAGTTGGTCCCATTCTATACTTTGACACGCCCAGCAGACCTTAATTTATAATTGCTAAACATTCCACTTACACCCCCAGGTTGTTCCAATCCTGAGCTGTGTGCCGCACAGGGGGATTGCTGGAGTCTGGGCTGTTGTCAACAGACTCAGGAATACTACCTCCAGGCAGTCTTATTACTAAACATTCCATTTAAACCCCCAAGTTGTTTTCAACCCTGTGCTGTGTGCAGTGGGGAGAGTCTGAGGATTCTGGGCTCTTGTCAGAGAACCCTTCAGACTGTCAGCCTAAGCTATATTTTGTCCCTGATCTTTCACCTGTGTCTCTAACCCACAAAAACTCATGAATTAAATTTAGAATTTCTCTTGCATTTTCTTCCTTACACCAGGTGATTCAATTCAGCCTTTTTGGAGAAGGGACAGAAATTTGCTTTATACTAAGAGTACCCTGAGCAAATAGCATGAATAGTAAATATTGAAAATGGATTTGAGGAATTGCTAAACGAAAAGTAAATTGGTACAAATAAATTTTCCACCTCAAAGTATGTGGTTTAACTGATAATAAATCCAAGAATCCAGTTTCTTGGAAAGAACCTGCCAATGGAAAGGTCCAGCATTGGTAACATTGTGCACTAAAGTCCACAGTCTTCCCTTTCACCCAGATTCACATATGCTTTGCCTGTGTGGGATTTTTAATGATATCCAGATCTCCTGCTTTGGAAACATAACATCTCATATTGTTTTTAAAAGTATATTTACCTATGCTCTATCCAGTGCTGATCATATTTGTGAAATGAATATAAGAATTAAGAGAATTAAATGCGTCCCAAAGCTCTCTTGTTATTACAAAACAAAACCTCACACTAAAAGTAAAGCTAGAGACCAGAAGAAGAGCTGCTTTATCTCAAAGCTGGGTAGAAGTGAAGTGGATTCACATCGAAGGCTGGAGGAGAGATGACCTGGGGGTTGGTAGGTTCTCCAAGTCTGTGACAGCAATATTCCCCCACCTCATGCTTCCATGCTATGCCAGTCCAGTGGGTACCTTGAATTGTAATGGTGAGATGCCCACAAGGTGACAGATAAAAACTTTGACACATAAAGATTACTGATTTTGACTCTTGTTAGGAAACTCTCTAGAGTAAGCATTGATACTGGGGTAAAGAATGTTTTCCCCAAATTCATGTCCATCTGAAACCTCACAATGAGACCTTTGGAAAGAGTGTCTTTGTAGATGTAATGAGTTATGTTATGATAAAGTCAGATTGGATTAGGGTGGAACCTAAATCCAAGGACTGTGTCCTTACAAGAAGCCTCTGTGAAGACACAGAGAAGAATATTTGAAGACCAAGGCAAAGATTGAAGTGATGCCACCACTAGCCAAGAAATGCCAAGGGTTTCTGGCAACCATCAGAGGCTAGAAGAAGCAAAGGAGGATTCTCTCCTACAGCCTTCTTTTAAGACTTGCAAACTCCAGAACTATGAAAGGATAAATCCCCACTGTTTTAAACCATCTGGTTTATGGTAATTTGTCACAGCAGCCCTAGGAAACTAAAACCATGTGTTTAAATTAGTAATAATTTGCTACTGGAATCTCTAGTCTTATCGTTTTCTAAGACTGTTTATTTACAAAAGTCATACAGACTTAATCTAACAAATCAAAATATATAAATTTATAAAGCTGAAAGTAAGACTGTGGTTTAATCAATAATAAATCCAAGAATCCAGTTTCTTGAGAAGAACGTATCCATGGGAAAATTACAGGGCTGGTACCTCACTTGACCATCACAGGTCTTACTCTGAATATTTACACGTTATGACTTTATTTGTGAATATCCATACAAGCACTATTTTACATAACAAAATTGGGATCATCTTGTGAATAATGTTTCTCATTTGGCTTTTTTTTCACTAACTATATTAAGAAATAGGTGAACATCTTGATGTGGCAATATAGAGAGATCAACATCCTTCTTTTCATAGGCTGTATAACGTTCCATTATAGTATCACCATCTCATCATTCACAACATTTTATTCAGTGCATATTTATTGTCGGGGATGTGCTAGGCATGGAATCTTTGTTTTCAAGGAGTGGAAGAGACAACTAAATAAAAAAGAACCCACATGGCAGTGTGATAAATGGTTCAACAGCCACAAACACAGGAGGCTACAGGCAGAGTGGGCAGGGTGTTCCAGGCACAAGGAGCAGATGGTGAAAAATGACAGAAAATAGTGAAGAATAATCCTTTGGTTCAAACAGGCAGTATCTCATCCCTCTCATCTTCAAAGAAGGGATGAGCCCCAGGAATGAAGCTTATGTTGGGTCAATTTTCCTGGACTGAAATAGACTCGTTCTCCAGAAGGGTATGTAATATTTAATGGTCAGTTGGCTCGGCACACAGCACAGTGTGTCCTGAGTACTTCATCAGTTTGAGCAGGATGACTTGCTCTTCTCCTGCTTTATTATCTTAGAGGGTCTTGGCTGTTGGCACGTGGACCCTAATGCATCATAGTTTAGATTTCGAGGAAGCCGTGTTCAGGATGCAGCATGGAGGCGGGGCTCCCAACAGGTTCTACCCTAGCAAATGAGGCCAAAGGGCACAGCTAATGTGATTTTAACAATGTTGAAGAACTATGAAGGCAAAATTCTCAAGCTTAATCCAAATGAACCCCATAGAAGGATGATTTATTACCGAAGGACAGAGGAATATGATTAGCCTTAATGAAGCGCCTTGTAGTTTATGCAAATTGGGTCTGATTCACCACTGATCTTAGACTCAAAATTCCCAATGACTTGTAGTTAATCAACTTTAATCACAGACATGCCTAATGGGCCTTTTGTCTGAGGCCTTGAGGTACCGTCTGGCTTTATTATTAGGTGATAGGGAGGGAGGGTACTGAGTGGGGTAGAGTAGATACCAGGCCATTTCCCTTTGTGAATACCTTCCCTCCACCTCCTATTTCTCAGTTATTAGAGGTAGAAGCAGTTATAAGCTCTTATCTACAATTTAAAAAAAAACAAGTTTATACACAGAAAAAACTAGGATAGGTACCCCTGAAATCAGTTCCAGAATATAAAAATTATGTGATAGTCAAGGCGTTGATACAAAAAAAAAAATTCTCTTTTTTCTTCTGTAGAACTTTTTTTTTTTTTTTGAGACAGAGTCTCACTTTTTCACCCTTAGCGGAGTGCTGTGGCATCACAGCTCACAGCAACCTTGGCTCAAGCTATACTTTTACCTTAGACTCCCAAGTAGCTGGGACTACAGGCGCCCACCACAATGCCCAGCTATTTTTAGAGATCAAGTCTTGCTCTGGCTCAGGCTATTCTTGAACCTGTGAGTTCAGTCAATCTACCCACCTTGGCCTCCCAGAGTGCTAGGATTACAGACGTAAGCCACCATGCCTCCGCTCTGTAGAACTTTTCAGTAGACCTGAGATGATTAGAGGTTTAGGCTAGAATAGCTTCAGTCCCGTAAAAAAAAAAAAAAAACAAAACAAAAAGAAAGAGATGAATCCAGAAAATTCTTTTCAGACAATTTTAGCTCACTTGATTTTTGTTTCTAAATCTGAAATAAATACATAATGTAAGTGGTAATTGTGTTATCAGAGATAAATTATCATTGAATTATTCCCTAATAGCTGATGCCTCAGTAACTCTCTGGGAAATACTTGTACCCAGGATGCGTGCATGGGTCCCGGCTGAATGCTATCTGTCTACAGCTGTCTGCAGGAATGGTGTCCTGACTGTGACCAACATTCCATCCAGTTACAAAAGCAGTTTATCAGCTGCAGGCACAGAGAAATTTCCTCAGCTAGTTAAGACTTGCCTTACACTCAATCATCACTCATTCCGAGTCTTAGAATACTTTCCACTTGGTGAATTTTGCTTCCTAGATCTAATGCTGAATCAGCCCATAATAACTAATTTTCTGTCTCTTTTGAATACTGCCAATCTAACTTATTTTGGAGGGAGAGAAAATAGGAGCGTCAATCAAAGCAGTCACATTTCACAGTCTCTCAGACAGCTTTTCAGGAGGAACTCAACTAAATCACATTCCATTCACTGGCCTGGGTGGATGTTTGTTCAGAGAGCGTGGCAGCCCGGAGCCCGTGGTCAGCGGAGGGGCTCTGGCTAAGGCTAAGTGCCCGTGGAAGGGCTCCCGTACTGCCTGGATAATCCTGGCTATATCTTAACCTAGATATCTCAAACCCCAGGATTTTAGACTCCAAGAATCAATAACATTTTAGAAGAATGTTGCTAGATAATCTGTATTTACCAACTTTTTATTTGGTCTAGTTAGCAAATTGCAATCATTTCAGAAAAGCCTGTGTTTTAAATAACAGAACAATAGGAAGTTCATAACTAAGAATTTTTGTAAGTCAAAGCACGGAATTAGTATTATGAAGAACTCCCCGTGCTGGGATCCTTTTTCATTTTTCTTCCAATTGGTGGAAACTTTCTCAGAGGAAAGTGCCCTAGAGAGGAAAAAAGCAACTATTTTCCTCTTGACTCAAGGAAGATGAATAAGCCGGGACGTGTGACAAGCAAATCCGAGTGGGACTTTGGCTGCCGCTCCATCTGTGCCGCTCCCAGGGAAGGTACCCAGACCGTGCTCTGTGACCGCTCACTACCTCCCAATCACTAACTCCATTGTGTCTTCTGAACCCCCTAGAATATATAATGGAAATGATAATTGCAGAACCCTATGTTGTATATTGTCTTTTTAATAAATATAATATTTATGCTACTCAGTAAATAAAGTTCAAAAGAAAACTCCTACTTATGAGCCAATGTAATGGAAGGGGGAAAGAAAATCTTACGCTGTTTATCTTTCAAGAAATGTTATCTCTGTAACAAAACACCAGTGCTCTCCCACAACATAAAGTCCTTTCTAAAAACTTTTCTATCTTTCCAGTACTGACATTCACCACCACCAACTCCATCCCCAAGCCACCCGATGCTGTCTGTCCATCACCATCTGACTTCCTGTCCTGTGCTAAGCAGCATGGGGTTAGAAAAGTAGACAAAGAAGACACTAGCCTTCTGTGTCGGTCTATTGACAAGTTACAGAACCTCCGAAATTCTCTCATCTGCATTATGGAGCTATAACTCTTTCGCAAATCAGAGCAGTATTGCAAAGATCAGCTAAGACATGTAGGATACCGAGCAAACTGGAATTATCCACGTTTGAGGTGTCAAGTGTAACAGTAACAGTCACCCCACCTTACAGTGTTGTGCCCGAAATTACCCTCAAGAAACACCCAAACAGTCCGAGGCCACACCGATGTAAGAAGCAAGAGGTGAGCTTTATTTCAAGCCCGGGCCAGGACTCTCCTGCAAGAGAGCGAGAGAGAGCCTCGAACCCAGGTTCCAGCAACTTTTATAGGGTACAGAAGACAAGAAGGGTGGGGTACAATTTCATTGGGGGTTGG